>JAPSGF010000024.1:3935179-4160304 GCA_035772895.1 Perdix hodgsoniae | reverse complement strand
TCATGTTGTGCCAGGGGAGGTTCAGGTTGGGTGTTAGAAATATTTCTTCTCAGAAAGAGCAGTGATGCAGTAGCACAGCTGCCCAGGGAGGGAGGTGGTGGGGTCACCAATCCTGGAGGTGTTCCAGAAGAGGGTAGATGTGGCAATGAGGGATGTAGTCAGTGGGCATGGTGGGGTGGGTTGGATGAGTGGACTAGATGATCTTAGAGGTCTTTTCCAACTTCAGTGATACGATGATGATTCTGCAATCTTCTCTGTCACCATCCTTCTGCTCTCTGAGATTTGAGGAGGTAAATGTGTACTCAATTCTGCTTCATCTGTCCTTGAAATGCATCCCCAGAGGAAGTACTTGGTATGAAAGAAGTGTTCCTTTCTGCATGGCACCGATCTCATAGAGAGTTTTTGATGAGAGTGAGCTTTTTATTGGCTTTATCTGGTGGGAGCAGAGATTATAATGGATGCTTTTATAGTGCATGTTTTTTGTGTCCTCTCTTAGTAACAGTAGTTCAAGGGCTCCTTCTTCTACCAGCACTTGCAGAATGTAAAGTAAATCAGTTTCTGAAGGAAGCTGAACATGCTGAGGGCCCTCTCTAGGGAATCTGAGGAGGTAATTGTCTACCTCTGCTTTCTTGAGACTCCACCAAAAGTGCTGAGAACCCCAACATAAGGAAGACTTGGACCTGTTTGGGTGGGTCTGGAGAAGACTATGGGGATGCTTAAGGGGCTGGAACACCTCCCTGTGAGAACAGGCTGAGGGAGCTGGGGTGTTCAGCCTGGAGAAGAAAAGGCTTCAGGGAGACCTTTTTGTTGCCTTCCTGTACCTGGAGGCCTATGGGACAGCTGAGGAGGGACTCTTTTAGTGAAGCACTGGGCACAGGTTGCCCAAAGAGGTGGTGGATGTCCCTGCAGATACCCAAGGTCAGGTTGGATGGGGCTCTGAGCACCCGGTGGAGCTGTGGGTGTCTCTGTTCATTGCAAGGAGTTGGGCTAGATGACCTTAAAAGGTCATTTCAAGCTCAAAAATTCTATGATCCTTTGTCAGAGGGTGCAGTGGCAGGGGGTAACAGCTTTAATCTAAAAAGGGAGACTTAGATTAGACATTAGGAAGAAATTCCTCACTAATGAGGATAGTGTTTGAACAGATGCTCTTTGTCCTTTATTTTTTTTAATAGACCAGTAATGCACATGGAGTTCTCTTCCCTCTGCTCATTGGAATTCATCCATAAAGCACATTCTTCTGGAAGCTAGCTTGCACTTTTTAAATGCCAATCCAAGCTGTTCTGTAACACAGAGCCTATACAGGATGATTGCTTCCCAGTCACCTCTGCTTCAGCTGTGAGTGCTGGCCATTCTGCCCCTTTCCTGGTAGCCTGCTGCTGCAGATAACAGCAGATAATAGTTTGGCTTTGCTTGCACTGAGACAGCTTGGGGATTTTGATCTGAGTGGGGCAGCAAATACTGCTGTTCTTGTGATGTGGCAGCACCTGAAGTGGATGAGGTAGATGCAGTACATAGCACATGCTGCTTGCAGTGAAGGAGCTGAGACCTGGAAATGTTAGCTTCTGATGGGGAAGCACTGAACACTGTGCAGATCTGAGGCCCTGTGAAGATATGCAGGAGCTTACTGTCTTTGCTGGCAGATCTTCTACCTCCAGGGCTAAGGGCTTCGAGGGTGAACTCTCCTTTCACTGTGGAATGAATGGAGATTCTTCCAAGATTTCACAGAACCAGGAGAGTGCTGTGGTGAGTGCAGGTAGCAGCACTGCTGCTGGGAACACTGAGGCTACAGTGAGGTGAGGTGGCTCTGCTGGGACTTGCCACAGGGCAGCTGGCACATGGCTTTTGCTGCTAAATCTTTTTGTCTTCACAGAGCTTCCCGAGAGCTGGGCTGACATGCAGGAACCGCTGCTGGAGGGGATGTGCTTCACTCTGAAGTATCTAGGCATGACGCTGGTAGAGAAACCCAAAGGGGAAGACATGGCAGCTGCTGCCATCCGCCGTATCGTTGCCACGGTGAGAGCCAGCTCTGTGCTGGGATAGAGAAGAGCAAATAGACTTGGGAAGCATTGACATGACAGTCCTTAGCTCCATCTAGGGACTGTGCTGTTCCCAGGGGGAGGGTGGTTGCAAGTGACAGGCTGATCTCCATCTTAGGAGGAAGCTATTTTTCTGGACAGGACAGCCACCTTTGTTCGCTTCCATACAGCTGAGAGCAGAACTTTGTACCTCTCCTCACAGAGAGGAGGGGGAGAACTGGGGAAGGTGGGGTCCATCCTTTCCCATGCACGTGGCACTAGAATGAAGGAACTCCTGGGGTGTCCTACACAGGATGTGCCTAATCTCCAGGCTCTTGCTTTCCTGTCCTTTTGGCAGGAACCTCTGGCAGCAGGGTGGGATTGAAGGCCCTCACTGGGTCTTCAAATATGTCTGTTTTTTCTCCATTGCCAGGCACGGGTGGGAGCTCGCAAATTCCAGAAGGTGATTCTGACAGTGTCTCCAAGGGGCATCTCACTGCAGGACGCCGACACAAAGGAGATGGTTGAGAGCATCTCCATCTACAGGTGGGCATGGCATGCAGGAGGACCTGGGTAAGGGAGGTGATCCTAGATGATTCTATGATTCTGGGTGTTCCTGAGCAACCAGCGGGAGACTGGTGGGATCTTGAGCAGCAAGGGTGGGCCTTGTGCTGGCCCCCACAGCACTGCCTGGGTCTGAATGCATGCAAGGACCTGGGCAGCTTTGTGTTCTTCGTCAGTGTCTGGCCTTTTCTGTGGACCCTGCTTGTCTCTTCTGCGTCCTGTGTTCAGCAGGATGTCAGATTGGGGCTGATGTGTAGAAGACCCCCACAAATAGGGCAAGACTGCATGCATATCTTTTTTTGCTGACGAAGGACCAGTGAACCACCCTTCTGGCTGCAGTGGCCTGAGTGTGCCTTGGCCTGCAGTTCACTTGAGCTGACTAAAGACAGATTAAAGAGCTGTTTTCCTGTTTGTTTGTTCTCTCCTTACTGCTGTCAGCTGTATTTTCTCTGTGTGTTTGTGGGAGGAGAGCATGGCTGAAGGCTGATTGCTAGATGAGAAGCAGAGTCCAGATGTGTCCTTGGTACAAAAGTTGGGACTCAGCACAAGAGCTGATACACCAAAGCAGAGCATCCTACTGCCTGGCCTCCAGCTGTGCTCTTGCTTTTCTATGCACCTTTTGGTTCAGTGCTTGAGTTCACACCTAGGCTTGAACAAGGCATCAGAAGACCAAAGAGCACACTGAGCAACACAAGTTGGGGATACGTGTGGATGCAGTGATCTCTTACTAGCTCTAGGTGTGAAGCAGCCTTTTGTCCTTTCTGGAGAGCTGGGCTGCTGGTTATCCAGGGCAGGTGAAAGTCTCGGGCTGTCTCTCCTGTTTGTTGGTGTGCTGGGAGCACAGCAGACCTGTGCTGGGTTTCCCTGTTGCTCTGAGCAGCTCCTCTCTGCCCATAGGATCTCCTACTGCACAACAGACAAGCTGCAGAACAAAGTCTTTGCTTATGTTGCTCAGAGCCAGGAGAGTGGGGCCCTGGAGTGCCATGCCTTCCTGTCACCCAAGAAGAAGATTGTAAGCACTTCTCTTTGGCTCTTGGCTCTTTGAGGTAAGGGTGGGTATGAAGCCCTTTCTTCTTCCCCTTCAGGGAAAGCAGACCCTTACTTCTGTGCCCCTAGCTGGAAACAGAGCCGGGGAATGCATGTTTCCTCACATTATGTAGGGGTGGATTGTGAGCAACAGGAGGTTCTTCTGTCCCAGCCCCTCTGGGATCTCCTCTTGGGAAGGGTTGGCCCATATGAACAGACTGGTGGAGCACTGAGCCTTGGCCTTCCACATGAGCATTGCACAAGGAGATGTGACAAGGGAGGCCTGGAACACCTCTGTTCTTGCGCAGCACTATTGCTATGGCTTGGGGTGGAGATGGAAGTAGACATTTCCCCTCTTTCTTGTACACAGGCCCAGGCTGTGACTCTGACAGTGGCTCAGGCCTTCCAAATGGCACTGGATCTCTGGGAAGCAGCAAATGCAGGTAGGAGGAATTTCTCTGACATTTCCCTCTGCCTAGTCCTGGGATTGGGAATTCACATTGCCAGATCCTGTTTTGGGCTGTATGGAGGAGAGATGGCTTGCTGCTTGGGTGGTGAAATGCACCAACCAGGGCACTGTCCTTGCTACTGTGCTCTCTGCTGCTTCCCCGTGCAGGGAGCCTGCCCTGTCTCTGGCTGGGGGTGTCCCTGCTATCCATGCTAAACTCCTCTGCACTGCTGAGCTATTGCACAGCTCAGGGCCCTGTGGGACCTGCCCTGAGCAGTGTCCCCCTCACCCTGCTCTCATGTTTGTTTGCACTGTCCCCCAAGCACAGCAGGGGCACCTGTCTTCTGCCCACAGTCCTGCCTGTGCACCCCCTGCTGAGCCTTGTTCAAGTTCCAGGCGCTAACTCTGCTGCTTTTGCCCTGTCCCAGGCTCTAGGCAGGAACAGCCCCTTCACCCTCCTTGTGTTTTGGAGCGCAGTGAGCCCAGCAGAGCAAGTGAGCCAGCTCCCCCGGGGAGCCCTCCCTTCAGACACCAGTTTGGGGTACAGTATGTGCAAGTCTGGCCCATGCCCAGGTCTGTCACGTATTAGGGCAGGAGAAGAGTAACCCTTACGCAGCTCCCTCCTCCTGGACTCTCAGGCTCCTGTTGGTGTCTGCGCAGCCCCCCTTGTATGTGTGGGCCTGATGTGACAAGGAGCACTTTGTGCTGTGTCTGGCTCACAAGGCAGGAGCCTCAGGTGATCGATCTTTGCTCCAGGAGCTCTCCTATCAGGCCCAGCGTTGCAGCAGCCAGCCCTGTTGCACAGGGAGCTGGGATCTGCTCTGCATACTTGGTGCCATGGTTTGGGGTGAGACAGCCTCTCTCAAGGAGAGGAACGTTTGGTTGTCATCTTGCCAGCCTGGGATAAGGCTCAGCCCTGCCCATCTGCACAGCACCCACTGAATGTCCAGAGCCAGTCACAGCATTTCTAGTGTTGCAAGTCTCTGTTGTCATTGTGTCCCTGCCCAGGAGCCTCTGAATGCTTGCTTCTTGACTTCGTGCTTCCAGCATTGACCCAGTCTGGCAGTGGTTGGGGCCATCGTTGCTTGCAGCGTGCTCCAGGTGGTTCTCTGCCTGGTCCTCCAACTGGGACATGCTCACCCTGCTCCAGTCTCTAGGCAAAGGTGTACTGTGTGCAGCAGCCATCTCAGCTTGGTGGCTCATCCCCAGTTCACGCCCTGTGTTTGGTGCTCTGCTGGCTTGGGGAATGTGAGGAGAACCTTGGTCTGTCTCTTCCCTTGTGTGGCTGTGTCTGAGCTCCAAGGATTTCATCAGCCCAGTACTGCAGGTGCCATTTTTCCCCTTCCTGCTTGTAGACGAGTCTTGTCCTGTCATGCCTGGTGGGTGACTGTCTTGTGAAGGTGCTGGGGACAGCCCTGCTGCCCCAGAAGAGGCTCTGGGCATCCCAGTCTGGATCCTGGTAGAGACCTACTTTTCTGTTTGTTTGCTTGCTTGCTTGCAAGGAGGAGGAAGAGGAGGAGGAAGATGAAAGCCTTGATGAAACTTTATCTGGGTAAGTGTTGAGCTGGTGCCTGTGTGTAAGGAGCACAATTGTAAGCCCTGTCTTGTTTCCTTCTCCATGTCCCAAGCAGGGGGTAATGCTGAAGCCATGAGTTTTGTGGGAGCTCAGATGAAATATGGGGGGGAACTGCTGCTGTTTTCTCTGTCAGCTGAGGTTGAATGTACAGGGAACTAAGGTGTGGAGAGACAGATTTTGCAGTTCAACTCTTGCAGTGGGGGTTGATACTTACTCTCAGGACAGTACAAGAGACATCTCTGGGTATATTTCTGCCACTCTTTGCTGAGGACAACCCATCCAGATGTGTTTCTCATGTTGAACCCAGAGCTGGTCCTCTCCTTCCTCTGATTTCTGTGGGCATAGGCCAGGTTGGATGCCCAGTCATGCTGACGGTGTGGACTAGGAGCTGGGACTGAGCTTGGGAGGAGGTCAGAAGCTGAGGATTAACCCATAGGTCTTTGCAGAAGTACGTGTGGTGATGGGTTTGCTGAGCCTGTTTCATTATGGCTGTTCTCATGCACCTGTAAAGCCAGTGCCTGATGGGTCCGGCAGTGTCAGCAGGCTGAGACTGCTCTAAGTAGGTGTCATCTGCAAAGTGTGAAGGTGTGTATGTGTCCTTTTGATGTGGCCACTTGTTTCCTGGGGGATTCTTGATGGGAAGAGACATGGCTTTGCAGCATCAGGGCAGAATGACCTGGGGAAGGGGTTTGGTAGCAAGTAGGTTAGGGCCTTCTGCAGTCTGAGTGCCTAGTACTGCTGGGTCTACGTTGCCAGGGTCATGAGCATGGGTCTCTCAGCAGGTGCTTGCTTGGAGATGATGGGTGCTCTGTTCTCTTCCAAAGCTGCATGGAGGAGGTGGGGAGGGGAGCCCATGCACCAACAGGTAAGCACTCTCCCTCCATATTGCTTTTCTACTTCCCCCAGCCTGGCCTCGACAGAGGGAGGAGGTTGACGGCTCTTTTGGGAAGGTCTGCTTCTCCTCCCTGTCCAGGTTGGGTTCCCAACCACAAATGTTATGGACCAGATCTCCTTCCCTCTTGCTTTTCAGAGTTGGTACCTCCTGTGCCCAGAACGAGCTCATCTACTACACAGCTGCCACAGAACTGGCCCCGCCTGGGGCAGCCCCCAGGCAGCTGGAAGGAGCCAGGAGGAGCTGGAGACCCCCCCACAGCTGGACCTGGGACTGATCGCCCCAAGAATCCCCTGAGCTAAGCCATGTCTCTGCAGCAACGGAGCAGCCACTCAGGATTCACCCTGTGCCTGCATCCAGGCCAGTCAGCACCTGCTCTGCCCCCAGGCACGGGGGCTGTTGGCACCACTGCTGTGCAAGCAGGGTGTGGACTGTAATGCCCACCCCTTGGCCTGCTGCTCATCTGCATGAACTGCCTCAAACTGCAGTTGCTTCCTGCTCCCCTTTAAGCCTGATGGACTGGTGTTCATTGCTCTGCCTGCTGCTGGTGCAGGTATAGCCACCCCACGTGCTCTGAGCCTGCAGGATGTAGGTGGTGCACCCAGGGCTGTGCTGATCTGACTTTGCTCCTTGTAGTGGCAACAGGGAGCAGCTGAGGCTGAGCAGCTCGCTGAGCACAGGGCTTGCTCAGCAAATTGAAGATGCACATGACCCTTGGGAAGCCATAGCTCTTGGCCTGGAGGGGCCTTGCCCCTGCAGTTCAGCCCTGCGCCCTCCCATGAGTGAAGTGAACTGTTTTTGAAAGGAAAGCTCTGCATTTGTAGGGAAATAAACTGAGGGTTGGTCTTTTTTTTTCTTTTTTTTTTAAATAGTTGTCCATTTGCTTTTGAGTGCTCTGTGGGCACACCTTGTGCAAGTGTGTGAAGTGCTGTGTCCACTGTGCTACCTGCAGGAAGGCATGGCTGGTGCTGTGCCCCTCGGGGGCTCCATGTGCAGCAGCAAATGTTTGCACTGCAGGAGCTGACAGTGGACCCTGCAGAGGCCAGAGATGGCATAATGTCCCGTGTGTGAGCAGCTCTCTACCCATTTCAACCTTGTGCCTTCCTTGCTGCTGCTGTCATGCTGCACTTGGTCTGTGGGGTGGAGGCATGGCCAGCAGACTGCCTGGTTTCTCCAGCCAGGTTTGCAGTCGATGCTATTCTTGCTGTGAATTTTTCTGCTTCACCATCTCCTGCCACTGGGGAAGGCAGTGGGCTGTACCTGTTGCCTGGGAGCTGTCAGACTCCAGGCAGTGTAAATGCCTCTGTCTCCCTGAGACATGAGGTTGCTGCAGTGTGCCTCTACTGACACTGCAGCCCTGTGTGACTTCTTGCAGGACTTGGTGGGTGTCAGGTCTGCAGTTAATCCTGGGTTTTACCAGCTGCTGCAGTGAGCATCTTCCAGCTCCTTGGGTCAGCCTAGAACAGTTGCTGTGCCTGCTATGTATAACATGAGAGACATTATCTTCCTTTTTTTATTTGGCTACAGCTTTTGTATTCTGCTCTCTTCACTTGAGGGGGAGAAGCACAGCCTGCCAGCAGCCTGCTGAGCCCTGGCATCATCTTCCTTAAGCAGCTGCATGTCCTACAGCGTGACAGGCCAGCATGCAGCACTGGTACTCTCTCAAAGACCAGAAAGAAGTGCAGGATAGCCTTAGGGGACCTGCTGCAGAGCATGTGCTATCAAGAACAGGACCATACGCAGGGGTGCAAGAAATGATTGGACGTGTGTGCCCCCCATCTCCCCCCCCCCCTCCCACCTGCAATACCGCAGGGACAACACTACTTTTGAGCCAGGATGCTTTTATTGAAAAGACCCCGCCACAGGGAGTTGCTTACCCTGTCCCTTCCCAATCCAGTCCTGCAGCAGGAGCTGAACAGCACCTGGAAGTGAGAGTCCTGAAAGTGCTTTGCTGGGAGGTTTATTCCTGGAAGACGCTGGATCCTGTGATGCTCGAGTCCAGGGCTGCAGAGCCAGCGCCTGGCTCGGTGACCAGCCACAGAGCAGAGCACAGAGGGAAGAGCAGCAGCCAGGGCACCAGGCACAGCCTCTGTGGCAGCGGGGCTCCTTGTGTCACCCTGTATCCCCTGCCTCTGGCAAGAGAACGTTGCTGGGCCAGACCTCAGCCTCGGACACAACGTGCATCCCACCAATCCAGCCAGGCTGGCTGCATTATGCATGCAGTGCACACTCACAGTGAGCCCTGACGGAGAAGTGGTAGAGCCACAGCAGAGTGCTGGCCAGACCCATTCCCATAGCTCTGTGAGCCTCACCTCACCTCACCCACGGGACTGACGCTCCCTGCCCTGCTGCAGCCCAGCCAGGCACTGCAGCAGCACTAACTCCTCAAGCTCTCATTTGTGTTTTTGTCCCCTGTGGCAGGGCGAGGCATGGGAAGCCCCTCACTGCAATGATAGGGTGCAGCGGGTCCCATCCTCCAGCAGGGACTCGCTCTCACTGCCCAGCCCCCCCTGCCTCCTTGCCATGACCTCACTGGCAGCTCTGGGGCCAACACCTGCACTGCACCCTCCCCTCAGCCTCGGAGCCAGAAAGGTGCAGATCCTTCCTCCCCAGCACAGCAGAGAGAGCCAGGTCTGCCCCAGAACATCTCTTTGGCAGGAGTCTGGTGCCACACAGCTGCACCACAGCCACTGGCCAAGCCTGGGCTTTGGGATGCTGCCTCCCACCAGGGCTGTGTGCAGGACAGGGCAGCAGCCCCTCTGCTCCCCCACAGGCTGGTGGCATACCCCCACTCCATCGCTCAGCTCCACACTCCTTAGCGGCAGGGAAGCGGGGCCAGGCATACATGCACGGCCGGGAGCCAACTCCATGCACATCCTCAGACAGGTGCCCTTGGGAAAGCGTAAGTTCGGATACGTGGATCTTCGCATGCAGAATTCCAGGCTGGCTGCCTGGTGCTGCCTCCTCTTCCAAGGCCTGTTTTAGCTCTGACATGATGCCCAGGAGCCCAGATGCAGAGCTGGTGCTGCACTTACACCTCGATTATGTTGACAGAGGGAGACTTCTTCTACGGGAGGAAAAAAGAAACAACACTGAGGCCACGCTTTATGGAGACCTCGGGATGGGAAATCTGGAGGAGGAAAGAGAACTTGGCCCTCAAAGTCCTGGAAACCAAGGAGATGGAAAAGAGGCCAGTGGGCAACATGTGAATGGAGTTTGCACCATGAATAGAGATGGCAGATGAGACCCAAGGGAAAAAACTACAGCAACATCCCATTAGAGCATGTGCTGTCAGAGTTATAAATCAGTCATTGCTGAGTAACAAAGAACAAGTCAAGTGCTGACCTCTCTGAGATGCAGAAGAGGTGTAGCCTCTATGTGGGGTAGTGATGGGGCACAGTAATGGGGCAAGCACTGGCTGTTGCAGCGAGAGGACAGCCACCATCCTGCAACGTGAGAGCCATCCCAGCAGAGGTGTCCTGCCATCACTATGGGTGTTTCTCCTGCACTCACACATGGGGGCACACAGGTTGCCCCAGGGCTCACTGCTAGTCCTCAACTTTTGGGGTGAGGACACAAACTGGGGTGTTTTCTATTTCTGGAGAGAGCAAGAACCTGTCCAGCCACTAAGGCACAGCAGATGTTACATTCCAGCCCTTCTGTCAGCCCTCCCCCTCACCTTGCTCCGCAGCAGTCCTCCAGAGGGTCGCTCCGGAGTGCTGTGCTCCGAGGATGGCTTCGTCTTCTCCTTGTTATTGTTGGAGTCGTTGTCCTTGATGATGTCATACTGTCTGCAGAAGAGGGCGATCACCGCTGCAGAAAGAGGAGGGATGAAGGACTCCCTCAGTCCCTGCCCCCTGCTCCCCTCCCCATCATCACAGCAGGAGAGCGGCCAGGCCCAGGGGTTGGGGTGATGGTTGGACTTGATGACCTTAGAGGTCTTTTCCAGCCTTAACGATTCTATGAAAAAGGAGCCAGAAGCATCTACAAGAACCAGTCCCAATGGATTTGCAAGGAAGGAGGATGCCAGGATCGTGCCAGCATTCCTCTGCATTCTCTGAGCCCCATCCTCTCTGTGGACCCAAGACTGTGCCTCTGTCCCAGCCTGGTAGGATGCTGTTAGTGGCACTCACCTGCCCACATGAGCAGCACGGCCACGATGATGATGATCTCTCCTGTCTGCAGTTGCCTGTCTTTGTCCAGCCCTTCCATGGTGATGTCACCTGTGGAGAAGAGCAGCCAGGCAGGGCTGGCAGCAGTCGCCCTCCCAGCAGAACCCACCTCATGACCAGCATCATTCAAGGAGCTACAGAGAGAGGCCCGCTTCCCCCTGACAAACAGATGTTGACTGGGAAGGAGGCATGCAGCCTACGGCTTCCCATAAAGACCCACGCTGCACATCATCTCTCTTGGATTCACAGCCAGCATTTAGGCAACCCCCAGGCAACAGGCCCAACGTGGCTGCGAAGTGGAGACGGCCCCACGAGTGGCACTTGGGCAGTGCCTCACCTTGGTTGGAGCTGTTGGAGGGGAGGCGGTCGGTCTCCTTCAGAGTCCGGAAATGGACACGTTTGCTGGCCTGACTTTCCCCATAGAGGCCGATGCTCTGCACCTGGATGATGTAATCGGCATCTTCCGCCAGGTCCCACAGCACGCAGGCCCGGTTGGTGGTGTTCACCTCCCGGATGAAGCGCTGCATCTGACCATCCTGCCTCTGCCAGAGTGAAGAGCTGTCATCCCCAGGGAGCTGATCCCAGCTGCACCCTGCCTGCAGGGCTCTGCTGAGTGCAGCGCCCCCACTCCTCCCTTCCCAGGCAATCCTCCACCCCTGGGCTGGGCTGGCACCTCTCTCCGCAGCATCTCTGTGCGGCCAGAGGGACGCCTGGGGACACAGCCTGGGTACCTGCTGTAGGATGGCATAGCCGATGACCACGTCTCCTTCTGGCACATCCCAAGAGACGGTGGCAGAGTTCGCCTTCAGCTGTGTCACAGTCACATTGACGGGGGACGGCGGCCTGTCTGGGTGAGCGGAGGTGGACCGAGGGGAGGCATGGGAGAGAGGCAAAAGATCTGTCAGAAAAGGCACTTCTCCCTCCCTTTCCCTCCAATCACAGAGGTTTTCTCCAGCATTCGCCCACTGCAGCTCAGATTTTCATCTACTGGAAAGCATCCTGCAGAGTAGCAGCGGGGCTGCCTGGCATGGCATGCTGCTGCTCAGCCCAGACACAGCAGCTTCTTGGTAGTAAAGTCCCACGCTTCTGTGGGGTTCTGAGTCCAAACAAGCCCTACATTAATGCAGCACCTCAAGCACAACTGTGACGGTGAAACGAGGATCCTCCAATCTCTGGGGCTGCCCTGTGCATGTGCACATCATGAATGCCTGGCACACCACCCAGGGCTGCGTAGGAAGCGGCACAGACACAGTATTTATATATCAACTGTGACAGAAAAATGGGGCAGCTTGGAATAAACACACTAAGGAGCTCAGCCTGGGCACCTCATCTGCCTGGAGCTGCTCCCTGCCCCAAACTGGGGAGGAAAGCCCAGTGCAGAGGGCAGAGCTGACTTTGACAGTGCAATGCCATCAGCTGAAAAGCTGACAGCAACACAGAGCCACTGCCATCCTTTGGATTGAGCCACAGGCTGCACCACTGCTGTTTTGTCATTTCAACCCCTGGAATTACTGAGGTCTGAACTGGACAGCACATGCCCAAACCTTTCAGGGACACGGCTCAGGATTCAGCACAAGCCATTGGCCATTCCCCGCAGCCCTGATGTGCTCTACGCTCTTTGGAACATGTGAGCTCAGTGCTAAGGATGTGGCCACATCCTGCTGCCATTTGGCCTCAGGCCGAGAACAAGACCTGACGCCTCACCACAATAATAAATTAGGTGGACTTTTACATCTAACAGAATGAGGGTAGGTCTGAACGCGCCCGACGTATTTGCAGAGAAATTAAAGGTCTGCCATCTCAGCAATGCAAGAATCTATGTATGGAGCCTGCAGAATTTTCTAGGTTCTGCAGAAAGACAGCATGGCCCAGCCCAGCTTCATGCTGGGGATGCTGAGACGTGGGGCTGAGTCACTACAGTTGGAGAGCAAGGTCACTGCAATGATCCACGATCCACGCTACTGGGTCCACGTGGACTGAGACACATCACTTGGTTGGTTTGCTGTAGAGAACAATGAGCATGTGGGATTTGCACACCTAGCAGGAAGAGTGAGGACAGAAGGAGTCAGCTGTTCAAACCAGATAATAGGATGAGAGGTAATGGCCTCTGCTAGGGGGGCAGTGGGGTCACGGTCCCTGGAGGTGTTCCAGAACCGTGGGGATGTGGCACTGAGGGACGTGGTCAGTGGGCACGGTGGGGTGGGCTGGGGTTGGACTTCGGGATGTGAGAGGTCTTTTCCAACCTGAATGATTCTGTGACTCTACAAGTTCACTCTGGAAACACGGGGACAATGTTAAACCCCAAGGATACACAAGATGAATGCCTCTGGGACAAGATCTCCAAAGGGGAGCTCTCACCACAGGAAGATCCCCCCATGTTCTCCAGTCAGTTAAATATTAGGAGGAAGTTTTTCAGCCAGAGGGTGGCGAGGCACTGGAACAGGTTGCCCAAGGAGGCTGTGGATGCCCCATCCCTGCAGGCATTCAAGGCCAGGCTGGATGTGGCTCTGGGCAGCCTGGGCTGCTGGTTGGTGACCTGCACACAGCAGGGGGTTGGAACTGGATGAGCATCGTGGGCCTTTTCAACCCAGGCCATTTTATGATATCTATTTCTATAAAGATCTGAGTGGGTTTTTCAGGGCTGCAAAACCTCTGCACTCTGATATGACTCCTGAAAACATCTCTCTAATGCCAAGCTCCTCCAAGACTGCTGGGCTGTGTGGCATCCTTTTCCCAGAGCTCAGCCCCACGCACTGCATCCAGCGCTAATGATCTTGCATCATTTATAAGCTGTTCAGCTTCACTTCTGATTAAAACCCTATTAAAGAACGGGGCAGCATCACAGAAACAGGCTGATGGCCTGGAGCACCCTTTCCCGTTACCACGGAGGTGTTGGACGGATGCACCTCAACAGCAGCACTGGTGAACGTGGCTGGGCACAGGGATGGGGCACAGCCCCACACACTCTCTCCCCGTCCTGCTGTGCCTCTGGAGGAGGATCTGTGCCCTTGGCACTGCTGCTCAAGGGCACAGATGTTGGTCCAAGCCATCCATCCCTGCGGCAGGGCAGCCAGCCTCGCTCCACGCACCTGAAGACGAGGGGTCACTTTTTAACCGCATTTCATCCCAAATGCCGCGGGCCCCGGAGTTCCCGTTGTGCAACGAGGCTGTCAGGGGACAGCAGAGGACGGACGCCGGGCCGAGCTCAGAATGAAGCAGCCCACACCGTCGCGACGGGTTGCCAGGACGTAGCGCTGCAGAAGGGGCCAACAGACAGCGGCGGGCATTGCCGTGGAGGTGAGTCGGGGAGGGAAGGAGAGCAGCGCCCGGCTTGGAGAAGCATCACCTCAGACTGAACCGACAGCAGCAGCGCGGGGACAGCCGGGCAGCAGCGCCCGGAAGGATGCAGGCATGGCAGCTCACGGGGAACAGCTCGCGGGACAGCCCCGGGGCACCGCCGCCTGCCACCCCCGTCCCATCCCCATCCCATCCCCATCCCCATCCCCGTTCCCATCCCCGTCCCCATCCCCGTCCCCATCCCCATCCCCGTCCCCATCCCGTCCCCCGGCCGCACTTACTGGCTCGCACCAGGCACAGATCGCAGCTGAAGAGCACCAGCACGGGGTTAAGGTACGCCGAGAAGCGGGCCATGGCGGCGGGGCCGGCCCCGGACCGCAGCCCTGCCCCGGGCGGCAGCCCTGGCACCGGCCCGCTCCCTGCGCCGGGGGACGGAGCGGGGCCGAGCCCCCACCGCAGCGCGGGGGTGTCGGGGCGGGACGGTCCTCCCTCCTTCCCTCCTTCCCTCCTTCCCTCCCTCCCTTCTCGGCCCGGCTCCGCCCCGCAGCCCCGAGCGGCACCCCAGCGCCCCCCGCCGTCGTTCCCCGGTTCTCAAATCTTCGTGTTTCTGGTTGCCCCGACCCGAACGTGGCGCTTTGCTCCTCCGGGCTCGTCAGACCTCGTTAGCATCCCTTGGGCTCGCTGCCCGAGCCTATCCCGTCCCAGTGCTGACCCCTATGGGGACGTCGCTTGTCCACTTGGATGAACACAAAGCTTCCCGCTGCAGCCTTCCAACCAATCCCTTATCTACAGCCTTCAAATCCACGTCTCTTCTATGCAGAGGTGGTGCAGGACCACAGAATCACAGAACGGCCAGGGCTGGAAGGGACCTCAAGGATCATGAAGCTCCAACCCCTGCCACACGCAGGGCCACCAACCTCCACATTTCATAGCAGCCCAGGCTGCCCAGGGCCCATCCAACCTGGCCCTGAACACCTCCAGGGACGGGGCACCCACAGCCTCTCCGGGCAGCCAACACCCACAGGCCAACACCTGAGGCTGTGCACAACGCCAGGCAGAGGACATCAGTTGCCCTCCCTCTGTCCACTGATGCTGTCACTCCGTCATTTTCACCTCCACAGAGGTGAGGCTCACTGTTCATGGCTCTCCCTTTGTCCCTTTCTTCAAAACTGGGGTGACGTTATCCCCACAGTGCTGCAGCCTGGGCCAGCTGGGTTCCTCTCCCTGCCTGGCAGGAGAGGCACCGTATGCCCAGCTGGGCCCAATAACGCCATCAGTTGTGACCCTGACAGGGCTCTGCCCAGCCATCCCTCTCACCTGTCTGCATTTGGTATCATAGAATCACAGCGTGGTTGGGACGGAAGGACCTCACAGCCCCCAACCCCACCCCTGCCTCCAAAAGAGCAGTGATGCAGTGGCACAGCTGCCCAGGGAGGTGTTCCAGAACGGTGTGGATGCAGCACTGTGGTCAGTGGGCATGGTGGGGTCGGTTGGGGCTGAACTTGGGGATCTCAGAGTTTTTTTTCCAACCTGAACGAGTCTGTGATTCAAATGTGTGGCTCAGCTCCATCACCAGGTGGTAGGTAGCAACTGTTTGAGATTCTAATCTTTATGAAACGTGAAGTCCTTCTGCTAGTCACTAATAACTCCTGATCTGCCTTTTTTTTTGTTCATTTGGAGATGGTAATTTTTTACCATAATTGGCCTGGGGGATGTTCAGTGCTGCCCAAGAACAGACATCAATACTTTTTATTATCACAGGGTATGATGAAGCCAAGAATTTTGCTATGTAATTATGTGCAATGTGAAAAGCAATTTATTCTGTTGGGTTTAGACCAGCTGCCCAATTACTTCTTTTGGTGCTTCCCAGTTTCTATTGTAAGAGACAGTTAATCATTATTCTCTATGCGTGCGCATTGCACCAGTTGTGTCACTGTAGCTCCTTGCCGTATTTCCTAGCTGATCATTTTTTAAAGATGGAACAACTGGACAGCAGAAGGTGTTTGAGACGTGGATGCTCAGTGTATTGATCCAGTGGTATGACAATCCCTGATGAATAATGCTACCACTCATCCCTTCCCAGATCGTTTCATAGAAACACAGAGTTGGAAGAGACCCTTTAAAGGCCATCTTGTCCCATTCCCTGCAATGAACAGGGACACCCACAGCTCCATCAGTGCTCAGAGCCCATCCAGCCTGACCTTGGCTGTCTGCAGGGACATCTACCACCTCTCTGGGCAACCTGTACCAATGCCTCACTACCACAGGGGAAGTCTAGGCTAGATCTTAGCAGGAAGTTTTTCAACCAGAGGGTGGTGAGGCACTGGAACAGGTTGCCCAAGGAGGCTGTGGATGCCCCATCCCTGCAGGCATTCAAGGCCAGGCTGGATGTGGCTCTGGGCAGCCTGGGCTGCTGGTTGGTGACCTGCACACAGCAGGGGGTTGGGACTGGATGAGCACTGTGGGCCTTTTCAACACAGGCCATTCTGTGATTCTATGATATGATGACATTGTAAAAAACTTCTCTATACCCAGCCTAAATCCCCCCTCTTTTAGTTCAAAATGATTTCCCCGTGTCCTGTTACAACAGACTCTGCCAAAGAACTTGTTCCCTTCTTTCTTACAGCCCCTCTTTAGATGCATTTACACCACATGAAGGCATCGAAGCCAAGAGCCTGATCAAATGAAAAGCAATTTGATAGGAAAGTGTTATTTTAAAAGTATTATTATAAAACAAGAGGGGGTTATTCCACTGCACTTCTAAGTACTTGAAGACTACAAAGACAGAGATGACTGAACACTTTTAATGGCTATGAAGCCCCTTTTAAAATATGCATTTTTTTAAAAATACAACTGAAATATTCAATTGCATATGTGCCAAAATTCAATGTATTCAATTCAATGTATTACTTTCATTGAAAGCTTAATTGCAACAGAGAATGAATAACAACCTCTCCATTGCAATCTTTAGCTCGGAACACAATGGCAAAGCAAAAAGGAAAAGAAAAAAATAAAGAGATGTGGAGGATGCCCCATGCCTGGAGGCTTTCAAGGCAAGCCTGGATCAGGCTCTGAGCACCCTGATGGGAGCTGCAGGTGTCCCTGCTCATTGCAGGGGAGTAGCACTAGATGGCCTTTCAAGGTCCCTTCCCACTGTAAGGATGCTACGATTTCAATTCCAGATTCAGGCAATTGATCTGAAGAAAAATATTCACTTTTGTTCCGGAGGTCATAAAGATCTGTCTTGAGGAGGCCAGGGATGGAGTGCAGTACCTTCAGATAACAGTCTCTGCAGAGCTGCCCTCCTATTAAAGGCAGTTGAATCCAAACATGAACAGTTTACTGTAACTACAACTTACCATTGGGACCACTGGTGGGGCACAGGGATGCTCTTCAAGGCTCTCACAGGCTGGATCCCTTGGACAAAATGGTGCTCATACATTCATGCCCAGTACTACTTCCAGGCCCTGCTGATCAGCTGAACAGTTGTCCCTACCACAGCTACTAAACTGTCCAGAATAGGATGTGTGCACCCAGACTGCAGTATGCTGATGTCTTGAAGAGTGCCTGGAGATAGTGTGGGAAAGCATCAATGGGGCTAAACCCCAGTTAAACAGCCAGAATGGTCAGACTTCAGTGCCTGGAAATGGTCCCTGGCCTTCTCTAATTTCTTAGTGTAGGCATAACTGAGGTGCTTAAAGCAGGCTGTGCTAAACCTGCATCCTTTAAAGCAATGGCTGAAAGGGATTCAAGGGCAGCAGGGACGAGCATCATCCTCTGTGGTTATGTAAACTGTGAAGATTGTTCTGTCTGTAGATGGGAAAAGCAGGCACGGGAGATGTAGAAACTGACCTGGAGCCTCACCTGAAAAGAACACAAACGTTTGGGGAGCAGAGAGAAAACAATGATCTGTGGAATGGGAAACGTCTCACAGGGAGACAGAAAGAGTTTGAGCTCTTAAAAAAGAAACCTAAAGGTTGTCATATACTGCATACACAGAGCTGGGAAAGTGTGCTGAAGGTTAAAGGCCCCTTTGGTCTACGGAGGGAGGTTGCATAATATTAAATAGCTAGGAATAAAATCAAAGATGTCCTACTTAGAAACTAGGTATGACATTAACTCTTGGCTGAAAAGGACTCATTTCCAGCACTGGCCAGGAGCAGCTCCTGGTGTGGTGGTTTAACACTGGTAGGTGGCTCAGCACCACCACACTGCTCACTCATGTCCCATTCACTGGACTCAGGTGAGGTGACCTCTAAAGGTCCCTTCCAACTCAAAACGATCCTCTGATTCTGTGATTTAGGAAACCTATGAGGGTAGCTCACATGGAGTTTTGAAACTGATAGAACGTACATAAAGAGACACTGCACTAACTAATAAGCAGTGCTGTTGAATTTATCCCCTCCCTCCCCCCCAAATCTTTATTCATCTTGCTGTATTTTAATTACAAAATCGACCTACTTAATTTTGAAGAAAGCTGGCCTTCAGTCAAGCAACACTTTGAGAAATTGATCATGTCATGCTTAGTGGTGTTGGTTTTATGCCCATCATTCCAGCCAGTGTCCCAGGGTGACATCATCCCTCCAGCCACCCACTGTGCAGGTCAGTGCCATCACTGAGGTCCAAATGGCTTCAATAACTGCTACCCGTGACAGTGCATGGTGAAACATCCAAGTTATACATAATGCCTCTGAGGGACCTGTGGAAGAGTCCATCTGGCACAGTGTGCTGTCCTCACCATGGGAGATACTAAAAAACAAGTTGGAAGTATTCCTTGCAGATACAGCAGCTTACTTCTGTAAGCTGGGCTCCATCAGAAGAGGGGTGGCCAGCAGGGACAGGGAGGTGATTGTCCCCCTCTACTCTGCTCTTGTGAGGCCCCATCTGCAGTACTGTGTGCAGGTCTGGAGCCCCCAGTACAAGAAAGACAGGGAGCTGTTGGAGGGGGTCCAGAGGAGCCACAAAGATGATCAGGGGACTGGAGCACCTCCCCTATGAAGACAGGCTGAGGGAGCTGGGCTTGTTCAGCCTGGAGAAAAGAAGGCTGTGAGGTGACCTCATTGCAGCCTTTCAGTGCCTAAAGGGAGCCTACAAACAGGAGGGGAATCAACTCTATGAAAGGGTAGAGAACTGCAGGACGAGGGGAAATGGTTTGAAGTTGAGGGAGGGGAGATTTAGGTTGGATGTCAGGGGGAAGTTCTTCACTATGAGAGCGGTGAGGTGCTGGAACAGCTGCCCAGAGAGGCTGTGGGTGCCCCGTCCATCCCTGGAGGTGTTCAAGGCCAGGTTGGATGGGGCCCTGGGCAGCCTGGGCTGGTATGAAATGTGGAGGTTGGTGGCCCTGTGTGTGGCAGGGGGTTGGAGCTTCGTGATCCTCGAGGTCCCTTCCAATCAAAAGCATTCTGTGTTTCTGTAAGTTCACTGTCATTCAAACAAAACAGAACAACAAAAAAACAACCCTCCACGTTTTCTCTCCCCCTCTTCAGGACAAGGAACAAAGGCACTGTACCAATATTTAAGTAATGGCAAACAGAGCGCTCACAGCTCATCAGCCTGAAGTCTTCTCACCAAACCAACAGCAAAAACTGACACTGAAAGACATCGTAAAACCAACCAACATGGTTTCACAGAGAACAGGTTTCTGTAAACATTTTTAATTAAATTACAAGTCTGGGTTGGTGAAAGTCACTACTGATGGTGGTCAGTTTCTGTAAGGCGCTGCTCTTGCCCACGTCATACAAGTATGTGTGCAGGATCCTAAATGCTAGTTACTAAATAGTGTAAATAAGGATTTGTTCCAGAGTTTGCCAGAGTCTGCAGCTATCTGATATATTTTTTAACAACAATACTAATGAAAATATAAAACAATTACAATGCAAATCTGCAGGGTAAAAAAGCGGATGGAAAATGAAAGCACTGAGAAATTATACAACAAAGTTACCTCAAAGGGTGACTCAAGCAAAACCACACCTCTGCTATGCTGTGAAATGTGCTGTAGTGTTGTACAGAGGACAGAGCAGTGGATAGTGTGCTGCCTGGATTAAAACCCTGCAAACATCTACTCCTAGAAACAAAGGAAATAGGCCCTCCAACCAAATTCCAGAACTGAAAATGATATTTAATAGAGTAGATTGCAAAGTGAACATAAACAGCATAATGAAACAGTTGTGGGGGTGAAAAAAAGATAGCTAAGAGCAGAGTAATATCATCGTTGCATTCTATGTTAGAAAGACTAGTACAGAATACTTCATTTGGTTTCTGTTTCCTGTCTCTGCACTGCTAAATACATAAAACATCAGCAACAATCAGAACAACAACAACAAAACTGTTTTGAGTGAGACTAGAAAACCTCTTTAGCTCATATAGAAAATTACATGGAGTTATTTATGATCGAAAATAAGCAGGAAGAAACTTCCCACACTGTAAAGGCTGTCTGATTTACTAGGATCGAGCAATAGGAGATGCAGAAGCTGAAACTGAAAACAATCCCAATGAGGAGTAAGGCACATTGCTTTTGGAGTAATGAATCACAGGAACAACTACGCGGTGACCAGCTGGTCTCTTCTGTCACTTCGTTCACATTGAAACCGATCTCTTTCTAAATATATACATGCTCAAATTCTATTTGTAACTGCCAGGGCAAATATGCTGGGGTAGTGTTTCTGACCTGGAATTGCAGAGGGCTGGGCTAACTGAACCGTTGGCAAAGGAGTAAAGTGTAGACTCACGGGTGCTTAAACAGTACATCTTAGCACGGTAGGCTGTAGAACAAATGTTATATGTTATTAAACCTAGATCCACACGACAAATGTCAATTCCCCACTTTCAGTCCCTTCCTTGAGCCTGGGTTTTCCCATGCCTCCAAGCAGTACGCTGCATGCATGCTGGGTAGCCTGCCTTAGTTCACCTACAGGAGGAAGCAGGTGCTCCTAAAGATTACACTCTTCAGAAACAGTGCCACCAACTCATCAGTTCGAGCCAAGACAGCAGATGAGCTGCCCTGACACAGAGCTGAGAGTGAACAGGTCATGGACGGACTCCTGGATAACGATGTTTTTCCCCATACATCACGTAATGTGGGGGGAATACAACCTTGATATGAATACAAAATCCAGACGGTCACAAAGAAGTACCCATATCTAGAAAGCAAGGCTGATTAATGGCTTAAAAGTGACAGCAAACAGGACTATAGACCAAAACCCACTAAGGAAAGCCTCCTTTAATGCAGGGGCTTATCTTGTTGCCCATCAGTAAGGCAGTAAACGTGGTCAAAGCACAGTTGTGCAGAGGGCAGCACTGAAGAGAAATGAATAGCATCAGTAAGCATGCACGACAACCAAGTGAGCAGGCTGGGGTGTGTTGTGCAGGTAGGGATGGTGCCAAGAACCCCACACACCAAACGGACAAGAAACCACATTCTCACACTGGTGACATTTTTATTTTGCCCCTCTGGCTGCAAGCCTTGTACACCCTGCACAGAAGTCCACACGTTTATACTTATGGTGCAGTACTGCAACCAGAGTGACAACTGGTTTAAAAAAAAAAAAAAAAAGCAGTGTAACCACTATGTCAATCACAATGGAGCACTGTGTGCTGTCTCACTACTTACTGCTTTGCTTAGTGCACAGGCAGCTCTCAAGGACACCCTGTGCACAGTGCTTCCCACTACCAGGGCCAATATATTTCTGGTAGTAACACGCATGTGTAAATCTGCCTGTTTACCAAGCACTGTAATGGCTTCCCTGTGAACTTAAGCACCACCTGCCTGTTTTGTTAGCCTGGGAAAATTCACAGGGAAACAGCATGGAGCCACCTGTCTGTTCTCCTGCTGGCAAACCTGCAAGAAAAAGGTCAAGTTTTGCAACTTCCTGGAATACTGGGTCTTTGGATAACAGAGAGAATGCATTCTCTGACAGACAGAATAGCACTGCCTGTGCTGCTGCTTCGTGCTAGTTTCTATAATGCCTGGTGCATTTCTGGAGCACAAGAAGATATTCCCTATGCCCCAGAATTCATACCAACATGTGACTTAAAAAGAAAAAAAAAAGAAAATTAACCCCCTTCTTTTGCTCTTTCCCACACAGGGATGCCACTGCTAATATCTCATCCACATAACAGTGGTAGTATTGAAAAGAAATATGTAATATAACAAAGAAAGAATCTACAGTACTCACTTGCAGAGAAAAGGACACTATGTGAGCATGACAAAGCACAGTGCACTGGGGCAAGGCAGCTCAATGGGTTCTAGACTGCAGTGTTACCTAGGCTGCAGCATTACTAATGCAGATATGTACCATCTTGAAGCAAGTTTGTTTCCCAGTTGAGTCTGAAACAAGCTGTCTTCAGAGGGCCTACACAGGCCATCTTTATTATGTTGTCACTGAGGGACTCCAGAAGGCCAGTGAATATTTATTCCTCACAGAATGGGAAGAGCATCTTCATCCATTCAATGCCCAGTTGTTAAAGAATACACCAGGCAAGCTAAAGCCTTTGCATTCTGCACAGCACTGCTTAGTTTGTGTGCATACTGTGCAAGAAAGCATCTTAAAGTGATCTAAACACTGTGCTAGCCAGCTCCTCACAGGATGAACTGCTTAAAAAGAACCCTGATCTCACCCATCATCAGAGGAAGATGACAAAACAAGCTACTGTGCTGGAAGTCCTAAACAAGCAACCAATGTGACTCCAACTGAGACTGCAACCAGAGCAAAAACCACAGTGGGTACACTGCTAATCCCCTTGTCTCTCCTAAACCGGGACAGGCTGCCTCTATACCACAGCTTTGGTTCACAGTTTCTCACAACTGACCAGGTGCAACAGTTCCAAAACACGCATCACAGAGGGAATGAAGTCACAGTCCCAAAGGCATTCAGTTGCTTGTGTTAATCCTGTGGGTTATGAGGCTGTGGGTTATGAGACTGAAAGAAACAGAGCTTGTAACTGAAAAGATTTAGAATTACTTCTTCCCTTCTCCTAAGGGTTTATTTCCGGCCTCGCTTGTGGCTGGATTTTGGAAATTTGTCTCTCTGTGCAACTTGAGGTTCCATTTCCTCACTTCTCTCATTCTCACTGCGCACTTGCTTTGGACGGCCCCTCTTACTTCTCATTTTCTCAGCCCTAGCACTTGGGAGCTTCTTAGTAGCCAAGGACCCAGTTCTCTTCTTTTTGCCTTGGGTCACAGGATGTTTCTTCCGTTGCTTCCTCTGCTCTTCTCTTTGGCGGATTTTCATTAGTTTCTCAAAGCTTTTGGTGGTATTTGTGTTCATATCAAACCAGTCCTGGAGGGTTAGAAGGCAACATGTTGGTACTGGTGGTGGAAATACCACACAGAGGTTAGCAGGACTTATAATGAAAGTTGAATCCATGGGACAAATGTTTGCTGAAACATGAGATCTAGAAAAGCAACTAACTAACAAAGCTCTGCTCTCTGAAGCTCCTCATCAGGTGTCTGTCTGCCTCAGAACAGTCAGATCTGATTTAGCAATTGGCTGTCTAAAGGCAGGGAAAATGGTGAAAACCTGAACAGCAACCATCCAGGACAAGACCTGTGACATGCCACAACATTTGCTCCCCAGACCAACACACAAGAATAGCTATGTTTAAGCGATCAAATGCCACTTAAGCTCAGGGCCCCACTGCCAGCACTAAGCAAGGGAAGAGTAACATAGGGTAGGCAGTGTGCATTTCCTTCCCAAGACCCTTTCCCCACAAACTAAAGCTTGAGGACTTCAATTCTGCTTGCCTTACCTCAGAGTGTGCAGAGTTGATATGATACTTGACTCCACTCTCTGAAATGAATTCTTTCTCACATAGGAGACACTTGTATTTGCCAGCCACAAAATCTCCCTGGCACCAAAACAAAGAAATATATCACCAATTGCTCCTTAGAAGGCTGATGCACCTATATAATGTACTTCTGTCTTGCACAGATGTAACCTAGCAGTAAGAAACAGAATCTCTTATTCATACCAGACAATGCTTTATCTGTACAGGAACACTGACTGACCAGCTACATCCACAAAGCATAGAACAATCCTGTGAGATTCTGTAAGGTCTCTAGTGCTGTACCTGTAAAAAAATGCTCTTGCATTTTTGAATCTAAAGGTAGGACTGCAGCTTCACTAAAATGCATACCATGAAGATGCTCCCTCCTTCCTTCAAATGGTGTTTGCAGTGGCAACCCCACTGGCACATAGAGAAGCACTCAAATAGTGACAAAATCTGATTAGGAGATGGCAGGACAGCGGGTTGAACAAAGATATATCAGATGGACAGGCACAGTCAGGATATTGGTATGATAGACAGTGATTACAAGGAGTGCTACCAACCAGGGTACAAGTGCCGAGGTGAGATTTGAGTCCTGAGAGAGTGCCATATGCAGATTCACAACCCTGAAACAGCAAAAATTGTCTGTGTCAGCAAAATTTTAGTTAGAAATCACTTCTTCCAAGGTAAGAGAGTCTTATTATCTGGAACACAATACCCAAAGGTATAAGACAGGAAGAGGAAAGGAGATATCAAGTTGTAGAGAGCCGGAAAGCTTCTTGTAAAGACCTTCACAAGGGACTTCAGATTTCATTCAGTTACAATCACCCTCTATCAAAAGCCTCAGTAAGATCATAGATTTGTTTTGAATGAAGTGCATGTCACAAAAGGGCAACACTACCATCTCTCCTGCCCTGACCTTGTATCTAGTGGCACAGAGCTGAACTGCTGCATGTAACATCAATGGTCCCAGTTAAAAGACAGCTTTAAGGCCTACCCCATGTGGAGTTGTAGGCGTTGGTCTCAGGATACTAGATTATGTTCAGCTGACAGCTCAGAACCTGAAACAGGAGGTTAAGTGCAAGGCATGCTTCTGGGTTACTGCTTGGTGAAGTAGGACAGCTGTTTTCTGGGGGGAAATGAATATAAGGCATCATACTGTGATTCTTATAGTTGGTAATGACATGAGCCTGAAAACTGAGAGTGCTGTGAGTGGGACTGGGAGGGGAAACCTTTGTCTCTGTATCCCAATCCTTGGCACTCCACATCATATACATCACCATAATAGCTTCTACCACTGGGGCCTGAAAGCTGTCTAATTCTGAAAGCTATTAGCTCTGAAGAGGACAAACACATCCCCAGAGGGATCAAACAGGGTCTTAGCTACAATGAACCACCATACAGAGATGGAGCAGAATTTCTCCCCTGCAGAGACAGAAACTGCAGTTTCAAGGCTGTGGAAAGCTGTTGGCTCATACAGACCTGAAATCAGCCCCCTTTGAGTCTTCAGAAAGAATTACCTGATTTGGACAGTGGACTCTTCGGTACATCTTTATTTCTGTTTTCCATTTGCACAGCACATCTTGACTAAACGTGGGCAGTCCAGGACGGGTATATTTCAGCTGAGATAAAGAGATGGAATTGAAAGCTGGAAGCACAGCTAGCTACACAATGTGACAAACATCCCTTTCCTCTCCCTGTTTTTGTGACGTTGTAGAAAGTGAAACAGCGCTTCTAAATAGCCAATCTCTCAATAAACAATCTTCTCCCATCCATCTACAAACACAACTGAATCTGGAAACCCCCTTAAATACTAGAATTCTAACTCGTGATCAACATACTGTCTATAACTGCTTTCGTACTTGAGACTACTGGAAATTAAAGTACTATTGCTATTGTAGCTCTAAAGCCTGCCTGAATAAAATACTTACACCACAGTAATTGCTAATGTAGTCATAGCTTAATGTAAGATCAGAGAGAGTGAAGAACTTCATCTCTTCCACAAGATATCATTTCCTCAGTATTAAATTCCAAGGGCCAGTAAACACTGGCAGCACTGACTCATTTGATAGGGAGAAAGATTCAAACACTTTATAGCATTTTTAAGGTCTTGTACCTTCCTATCATCTGGAATCAAGTCCTGTGGCACTCTTCTCTTGGGCCACTCTTTGGCCAGCTCTTCTCCAGCTAGCTCATGAAGATAGTAGATTGCCACCTTTGCAGATCTCCTTTGAACTCTACCTGTACTACTTTGCTCCCGCTTTGCATCTTTCAGGCTTTCTGTTCTTTCTTCATGGAGAAAGGTAACCTACAATGAAGGTTAAAAAAAACCAAACAAACAGAAAAAAGAAAAAAAAAAACTAAGCCTCCTCAACACTTTCCTAGTTCAGCTACACTAAATACTGTGCATAAATAGCCAAATTCCTCACAGAAATGCTGCAGCAGCTGTGGTTCACTGACAGAAGTGCATCCTGCTATCTATCAAGACAGATCCCCAGATCTACCCAGTGACACAGCAGTAGGGCTCAAGCAAAGTTTCACACAGCCACTACCTTGAAAGGATACCATATCTTTCACTGTAAAAGCCACACAAACAACAAGAGTGTTGCTTGTTCTGTTCACAGAATGGCCAGGGTTGGAAAGGACCTCAAGGATCACGAAGCTCCAACCCCCTGCCACACGCAGGGCCACCAACCTCCACATTTCAGAGCAGCCCAGGCTGCCCAGGGCCCCATCCAACCTGGCCTTGAACACCTCCAGGGATGGATGGGGCACCCACAGCCTCTCTGGGCAGCTGTTCCAGCACCTCACCACTCTCTCTGTAAAGAACTTCCCCCTGACATCCAACCTACATCTTCCCCCCTCAACTTCAAACCATTTCCCCTCGTCCTGCAGTTCTCTACCCTTTCATACAGTTGACTCCCCTCCTGTTTGTAGGCTCCCTTTAGGCACTGAAAGGCTGCAATGATTCACCCTGCAGCCTTCTTTTCTCCAGGCTGAACAAGCCCAGCTCCCTCAGCCTGTCTTCATAGGGGAGGTGCTCCAGTCCCCTGATCATCTTTGTGGCTCCTCTGGACCCCCTCCAACAGCTCCCTGTCTTTCTTGTACTGGGGGCTCCAGACCTGCACACAGTACTGCAGATGGGGCCTCACAAGAGCAGAGTAGAGGGGGACAATCACCTCCCTGTCCCTGCTGGCCAGCCCTGTTCCAGTGATGACTCTTCTAAGAGCAAACAACAACATAACAGGAAGCTCCACAAGGTTATATCTGGTTTTGGCTGGGACAGACTTAATTTTCTTCACAGTAGCTTGTAGGGTACTGTGTCTATCTGAACAGTAGTTCTGATAAGACACCACTGTTTTGACTATTGCTTAACAGTGCTTATATAGCAGCAAGGCCTTTTCTGTTTCTACAACTGCTACAAATGATGAAGCTCTGCTTTCCTGGAAATGGCTAAACACTTGCCTACTGACGGGAAATAGGGAATGAATTCTATATTTGGTTTCACTTCTGTACACATCTATTGCATTCAAAGAATTGTTTGAGTAGGAAGGGACTTTCAAAGGTCATCTAATCCAACTCCTCCTGCAACAAACAGGGACACCTACACTCAACTGGGTGCTCAGAGCCCCATCCAGCCTGACCTTGAAAGTCTCCAAGGATGGGGCATTCACTACATCTCTGGGCACCCTGCTCCAGTGCCCTACCACCCTCACTGTAAAAGACTTTTTCCTTATATCCAATCTAAATCTACCCTCTTTAAGTTTGAAGCCATTTCCCCTTGTTCTCTCACCACAGCCCCTGCTAAAGAGTCTGTCCCCTTCTTTCTTGTAGCTGCCCTTTAGATACCGACAGGCTGCTCTCAGGTCACCTCACAGCTTTCTCTTCTCCATGCTGCACAGCTCCAGCTCTCTCAGCCTGTCTTCATAGGAGAGGTGTTCCATCCCTTGGATCATTTTTGTGGCCCTTCTCTGGACACGCTGGCCTGAAATATCACATCACTATTCTGATAACTACAGCAATTAGCACTTACCGGCCCATGCTTAGCTCGGAGATGGTATACAAGTCCTGCCTTTGATCTGTATGCTTTTTCACAATGATGGCACTTCATTGCCATTTTCTCCAGCTCAGAAGCAGTCTTCCCACATTTTTTAATGTGATACAGGTATCCCATTATGCTAGTGAAGCTGCCTGTGCAGCCCTGTTAACGTAGAAGAAAAACACACAGATCAAATGCTCTCCAAGTGATTATAAGAGCACTGCTGATAAAAGTGCTACCAGCTTTCCTGACAAACCAGAGACAATCAAACAGTGATCTTTAATCTCTAAACTAGACAAAATCTGGCATAAAGAGCTGACTGCAATTGGAGAAATTGCTTCTGAGAACTTCTTTGTGGGAAGCGTGGAACAGAAAATTTCCATATAAGGAATAAAGAAACAAGACATTAAAGAAGGATGCACAAAACAAAGATTTTGAGATACAAGTGGAGGATGTGGGCAGAGAAAGAGCCAGCACTTGGTTGGGTGGTTGAAATGTCTAGAATGCAGCATTATGGAAATTGTAAATAAAACTTTCAGGTGTTCCTAGAATATAAATCACATCTCAAACTGCAGAGGAGGGCAATAAGCTCCAACATTTCATGCAGATGTCACTTACACCTTTATAGCTATTACAAACAACTAAGGAGGGAAAGAAGTACACATTAATATAGTTTTGGTGCACACGGGAAAGAAATCAACATCCTTCTAATCCCCCCTTGAAGACATCAATACACCAAATACTCAAGGACCTCTTAATGACCTTTCTGGAGCCCAGGGCTTGGACCAGATGATCTCAGGAGAACCCTTCCAACCTTAACAACTGCATTATTCTATCAACAGTCTGCAATACTGCTGCAAGTTAAGTCGTTATCCTTTAACTTCCTCCTCCCTGACATCCTCAACTGAAGGCACTTACTACAGAATGGCCTGGGTTGGAAGGGATCCAAAAATCCATCCAATTCCAACCCTCCTGCCATGTGCTGGTTGCCACCCACCACATCAGGCTGCCCAGGGCCTCATCCAACATGGCCTTGGACACCTCCAGGGATGGAGCATTAACAGCCTGTCTGGTAATTCCTTAAAAAGGCAGAAGCTTGCTCTTCTTAAGTTCAGTCATACCTTTGCTCAATCTACATTTACAGCAATCAGTCTAAAGAAGACACTTGAAAAAAAATTAGGAAATCAAAAAATAAAACCTCTGTTTTCATAATCAGCCTAGTAATCCCCTCTTTCAGAGTGTAAACGGGGATCAAACAGTAAGCAAAGCTGATCAGCTTTCCAGTACAGGCAAAAGAATGTCACTTAAGTCAAGAGCAAAGCCCTAATGCCTCTAGTTAATTCAACTAGCATTCACTGGACTCCTGTTTTTTTTTCAGTTAAGAGGTTCTCATCAATCATCAGTTATTTTAAAATTTGTTCTCTAAGCTCAGTGCTTCATAATTGCTTAGAGAAAATTTTCCACGCCTCCTACTGATTTCCTGGTAACACAGCATTCCTCCAAAGCCTCTCAAGAGACTATCCTGTCTTTAAAGCATAGCTAGGATATAGAAACAGTCATCTCTTACCAGCACCAAAAGCACGTGCAGCAGAACTTTCACAGTATTACATGTTCATGCATCTGCTGCTGTTTAATTTAGAATGGTTTAGACAGTGCAGCTCACCTGCCTTGTACACTTCAGCTTTCCCATACGCTTCAAAACCTTCCGAAGGCGGTCTCTCTCAAGCTGCTCATCCAATTCTCCTCCTTCCTTCACAACTGGCTAAAGAACAGCAGGATGAAAGAAAAATGCAGGATGCTCAGCACTGTGATTTAACAGAAATGGATTTAATACAGTGACCCCATCTATATCCCAGAAAACTGGGAGTGAACTGCCTGAAAACTACTTTGCAGATAGCTGTGTTTGAACAAGGACTTGACAGCATGTAGTTTCAAACTACAGCTGCTTTGATGGACATGGATGTGTATTTCTTTGCCCTCCTGCCTGTGGAAAGCACTAACTCACCTTTATCCTACATCTTTAACATTTACTGTTAGATCACAACCGTGATGTATTTTTCCAAATACTATCCAAACTTCTCAAAGAAAAATAAATTCTAATGCTTCACAATGACAACAGCAGACATTACCTTCTCTACAGCAACAGCAAAGAAGAAAAACAGACTGCACCATTTGTATCTTTACAGCAAGTAGGAAAGAACAAAATGGCTTTTTCCATTTTTTTTTTTTTGCCTTTAACTTGTAAAGAACTAAAATCTGCCATGAATATGGAAAAACTGCTTACTTTCAACCAAAGGACTGAAAAATGCAGTCTAAGGAACAATGAAGCATTAAATTCATCTGCTGTTTTAAAGAAGCAGCATCTCTACACCTCCGCTAACCTACTATTGTTTTCCAGATCTGCAACCTTAAAATAATGAGAATACAGACAAAATGAAATTTGAGCAGCTACACTTGATAGAAACCACAATATTCACTTTCTGTGTGTATCAGGGAAGGATTTAAAGACCATCTCCCCTGTAAGACTTTCAGATGTAGAGTAACTGTGTTACCTGACTGTTGTGGTCTGCCATGACATGGTATTTCATTCCTCCTAAAGACTTCAGCTGTTTCCCACAGTGATGACATGCAAATGTTTCCTACAAATAAATAAGGACACCACGTGTGTAACTGCAAATTAACCAAAGCAGTAGGAAAGTTTCTGGGAGAAAGGAGCACGAGAGCAGAATGCTGTACTTAGGCCTGGTAATTGTCCATTAAAAATAAAATAGATTTTATGGAGAGTGCAATTTAGGAAGCAATGAAATAGGTACACTTTTAGTCACTACACCAAAACTCCAGCAACGGACTGAGCTGGAAGCACCACCTGCAGCCTCTACAGATAAAAGCCTCTTGCTTTGAGACATGATGAGACAGAAATGGTTTTAACTGCAGCAAGAATCCACACGCAGGCACATCTAACAGTAAACTGAAGAGAGCACAGCAAACATCTCTCTTGTTCTCACCTGTCTGCAATTTGCCATGTGTTTCTTCAGTCCTTCTACAGTCTTCCTCACCACAGCCCGGCAGGTAGGACAAGTAACTCGACCTTTGTCCTGAATTTCCAAAGACCACTGCTCTTCTATACTACCTGTCAAAACAAAGGAGTTGCAATAAAACTGGAAACACAAAATCTTATGGTTTTTTTTCCCATCAGTGTGCACAGCGTATCCCCAGAGGAAATGAATCACATGCCACCAAACTTGTGTCCTACTCCAGGACATTACCAGCTTTAAATGCATCATGTGACAAGGCACACATCACGTCTTTTGGAAGATGATTTGGTAAGAACACTCAACACTGCTTTCTTCTTGTGAGAAGAGTCCTAATTGTTCAGCAGAGATTTTTCCTTCGTTCATTTTCAGTACTGAATTACTTTAGCATGCACTTACAGCAAAACGCTTTTAACAAAAGTGGTGACAGATGTGACTGAACAGTTTTTGGGACCAAGTCCATGGTTCAATTCTACCAAACAAATCTTAAGAGCTCCACTTATGTCAGGCAGTGATTTTGGCACCAAAAGTGCTGCACCACTACGGCAATCCTCTCAATCCTACAGCTAGGGAAAAGCAACCTGTGAGGCATGGTTTTCAGTGCCTGGCCACTTTTGAAATGCAGAGGAGAAGCTCAATCCACAAGGATTATAAATTACTAATATGAGTTCTGGGAAGAAAGTAGCTTAAAAGCCACCTTCTTTAATTCTTACCATAAAAATATCTTATTATAAAAATAGGCTTTTCTGTTTGCCCAGTCATAACAGGAAGGGTTTGTCCCTCCTTGAGTAGTCAGCAGAAAAGTCAATGAATCAAACAGCACTTGCTAGAGTAATTAATAAGTGCTGTGAGCTACAGATAGCAAGCCAATGCTGAATCAAGGCTACAATGCTAATTTTCCAGCATAGACTGCTTAGGTCTCTGCCTATCAGGTAACCAGAAGAGATGTGACAGTAAGTGTGACAGTCTTTCCTCCAAATATATTCTGCTGAGTAAAAAAGTATACATATTTCTATGAGTTTTACACTGAAACGACTTTAACAGACTTTTACCTAACTGAAATGATTCCTCCTTCACTGTCCCATTATGCACTATTTTTAGGGTTAAACCTCACAAAACTACAGAAGCATGCTGTCCCTTCAGTGTTGCTCTGCAATGCTCCAAGCCAGCAGCCACTCAACAGTGAAAGACAGAACAGAAACATCAGAGAGACAGATGTTGCTCAGAGTGAACTTGCAGAATCACGATTTTCTCTTACCTGCTCTATAAACAATTCTGAGCAACTGCTCCTCCCCTCCTTACCTGTGCCATAGGTTTCTGGTTCCTTCCGAACGTGGTGGCTTTTTGTTTTGGAGTTTTGTTTTGCTCCTGACTGCCGCTTTTTTCCTGTTTTAACAACCAAGGAAGACCAAGAGACTTAATTCTGTGAGCCTCCTTACACAAAAAGCAGAGCTTGCCTAGGAAGTTGCTAGTCAGCCTACTGCCTCAAGACTATTCATTCAGAAATGTTCCATTTGACTTTTTTAAAAGAACTTCAAGATCATAATCTCTCCTCTCTCTCAAAATCCACATTTGTTTGCAGCTGCAGGCATTAGTGTCATCCACACATTCATAATCTATGGCTGTTCATATGCAAAGCTCATAGGATGGGAACTCTTTACACCAAAACATATCATCAGTTCACAGTCTAGATGAGGCAATTTAATGACTTGTTAGCAACAAAACGGTCAGTCCCATTCCTCTGCTTGTTCTTGTTTTTTTTAAACTAAATACCTCTTGTTGTTTCAGTACTTTCCCATGGGTTATGTGTTTTCTACTTTTTTTCTTTTTCCCCTCTACATTTTCTTCCTTTGATCTACAAGTTTCCTGAACTGCTTGCTGGAAACAGCACTTCAAGAGAGACCCTGCAGCAGAGTGAAAAATGTTATGTCACACCTGAAAGTCTACACTCCTGCTCAAACATCTAAGGATAACATCTGCTTTTATCTCACACACTCTCTAGGCTCTTACACTCTCTAGAAGCATGCTAAGAGGGTTCATAGAACAGAATCATAGAATACCTCGCATTAGAAGAGACCCACCAGGATCACTGGTTTCACCTGGCTCTACGTAGGGTTTGATTTCTGGATGGTCCTATGTCTGAAAGCACTGTCCAAACACTTGTTGAACTCCAGCAGCTCAGGGTCCATTCCACACCCACTACCTTTTCATGCAGAACCTCTTCCTAACCCTATATGACCTTCCTTTGATGCAGCTTCATGTTCCATCATATACTCAGCAATCTCCAGACGTATACAAGTAGTCTGCCTGATTATTTAGTTCAGAATCTTTTGGGAAACTAAAATGAACTTGACCGGATTGTTCTTACTCTATTTCCTTTCTCCCTCCCTCTGCTCAACTTTGAGACTGAAATAAGAATAACCAGCCCCCATTACAAAAAAAAATGCTATTCAGCAGCATCCTACAAGATACACAGAATCAGAAATAGACATGGAGGACAGCATTTGGGCAGAAAGGAAGTCTGAAGTACCTGTATGCCTGTAACTAGATATAAAAAGTTATGTAATATTACCAGAAGTCTTCTGCTTCTTCTTGGGAGTGTCTTTAAGATCTTCACCTTCCCTGTGCTCAGATTTCCTCTTGCCTTTCAAAAGCACTTCTGCTAATGAGCAAGAAAAGAAATGCTTCAGTCTTATTAAACTCGGTCTGCATAACAGCAGCTGTCTGCTACCTCAGTTTCTCCTCATACTTCTAAAGAAAAAAGTGTTTTTTGTGAGGCACCTGGATACCAGTGAGCTTTATGACCCATTCACATTAGGAACTCCATGGTCTGCAATCTTCCAGTACACAAGATGTGGAAAGAGCAGTGCAATAGCATGGCTTGGGAAAGCTGTACTGCTTAGGAAGAGAGCTAGAAGTTGCTAAAGTATGTCATAAAAAGCTCATCTGCACACACAAAGAGGAGCACAGAGAGACAACAAAAGGTGGGAAAACGTAGATAACGTTCTGCCTATCCTCACTATTTGCAGCCTCATCAAAGACCCAGAAAGCTGACAGCACTTACACCTCCTTATGCACTCAGAATAGTGTCTTATGACCCTCCACGAGTGCAGAGAAGTACAGCATGGTGCCATGGCAGGCAAACTAGGGATTCAAAGAAACAGATTTCTTCCTGTGATACCCATCAACCTCACCTTTTAGGTACAAGATTCAAGGTGAATCAATGGGAATTACTCCCTGGAGCATGCTTTGGAATGGGAAGTGTGTTGAAGTGGTGGTGAATGTCTTGTTAATGCCTGGGGTTACGGGATATATGCAGGCAAAGACCATTTAAGTAATACACAAGACATTAAAGGCAAGGAAAGGGAGAGAGAATGAAGTGGTTTGGGGAAGAGCATGTGGGAAAACAGAGGGTAAGGCCACTTGCTTGTAAACAAGCAGTTGGTCAGCACACATACCTACGAATGAATGAGTGTAGTCTGCACGCAGGACTCTATATTTTGTGGACCTACGTCCATAGGTGACTGCAGGGAGGCTTAAGTGCCAGCCACTAAAGCAATGCCACGGGTTGTAGGAACCAGTGTGTCTGTAGTGCCACCAGCTGGAATGAGTCTGTGAGTGTGACTGCATGCAACTGCCAATTGGACTATTGGGTGAGAAGGGGAAGAAAACTGGGAGCCAGGTGTACGCCTGTGCGTGGTAAGGCAGAAGAACAAGTGGAAACTGGCAACCAGAGGGAGGAGGGGAGTTCCAGACAAATCCCTACAGAATATGCGAGTCTGAGCATGTCTGAAATGAGGAGCACACCAGCACCTGGAGTGGCTCTGCAAGCACAAGGCATTAGTATGTCCTTGTACCAGCAACAGGGGAAACCAGGATCCAGAGGCCAGTGCCTAATTCAGCTACAGGAGGGATTCACACTGCACACGTGTGTACAAACATAATACATATATATGCTTGATATATGTGTTTAAAAACCTTTTTATTTCTTGCCAACATATCTCCACGCTGATCAGCCAGAGAGGGAAATGGGATGGATGCCATCAGTGCTGTCTGTGTGAGTGCTGAGCACATCCATTTCTGTTGATCTGTATGGCTGGCTGTGTATACATGTATTGTGTATTGAATATACATGTTTGTACTCATGGGAATATATGCTCAGTCTTGCTACTGGTTGGACCCAGAGGCATGAAGCTGCAGCAACCTCACCTTTATCAAGTTAATATTTGGTCCTCCCTGCAACAGGATAATACGCAGGTCCCAATTTAGTGAGAGGAGGAAAAAGCATTAAAGAAAGAAGAGCCACACAAAAAGTTTGAAAAATGATTCTGAAGCCATTCTGAATGTTCCTAAAACAACATAAGACCCCATCTACTCCAAGTAAGGAGATCATAAATGACAGTAGAGAGAAAACAACAGTTATAAAAACATTAAATCTCCCCTCCCTCCACTAAAAATCTAACAACCACAAAAGCATTCACAACAAGCACAAAAGCATCTGGTCTAAACCAGAATGCTGTATACTGATCTGCTTTTAGCATTGCTTGTTCTTCTTTTCCAAGTTATTACAGTACAATGCTGAAATGATTGGCAGATGCCCTCCATGCTCCTATTCTTCAGATAACACTGATATCACTCATAGAATCACTAATTTTAATAGACAAGTCACTTAAAAGGAACTGCATAACACCAGAAAATTTAAATCTATAATTCTGCAGTAGAGGAAGTTTAAGCATCCTAACGTATCAGCATCACTATCAAGCTTGTAATTTGTGGCTGAACTGCACCACATCTTTCAGAAATCATCAAGTCTCTCCATCTCTCATGAAAGAACCGAAGAGGAAAAACAGTTCTGCATTGAGCCAAGAGTGATGAGTACCTTTTTCATCTGCAGATTTGTTCACATTGTTTTTTATGCCCCTCATTTCCAGCCAGTAAGCAGGCCGGCGAATGGTCCGCTTGCTTCTGGACTCTGCTCTGCCATTCACTGTACTCTTCTGTGAGCCAGAAGAAATGTTGCTGGCTGTCTCATTATAATTACTGTTCAATCCTAGGGGAGTAGTTTCCATCTCCTCAAATTGTTTAGTCCTGGAAAACATCAATTTGAAATTTCATTATGAGTTCCATGAACTGGAAGATGCCAGCAATATGTTATTATTATTCAACGTATCTGTAAGAGCTTGACATTAGTAAGCTACCTGAGAGCATCAGTGAAAAGATATTCATCCTACCTCAGCATTTCAATGAAAGGAGCAATCACAAGTTCATCACAGTGTAAAAATAAATACTTCTCTATAAGCCATCAGGGGCCAGTGTGGATCTCACACCTGAGATTCCATCAAACAAACAAAAAGCACTGCAGCTCTTAACATTTAGACTATTACATAAAAGTCAGGTGCAGTTTTTCAACTTTTTTTCTTTTTTGGCCCTCAAAGTCTACACAAAATATTACATACTTTTTGCTTTCCAGAGACCTTGGCCTCTTGCTCTTCTGCTGTCCATGATGCGCAGCACTGGTAGCCTAACAAAGCAGAGCAATTCACATCAGCACTATAATTTCTCTTATTCTTTCCAGTCAAGCACTTTCCATATGCACTTTGAGGATGAGCATACCATTCTTTGAATAGGAAAAATTCATCTTCTGCAACAAGGAAGCTGTTCTGTAACAAGGAACCCTTTCACTTTCAGCTAAAGTAGAACTTTGATCAGAATAGCCATGAGCCCCTCTCCACTTCCCACATGAAATCCAGTCATTCTTTTTGCACTGGGCATGATGGAGTTAATTCTTTAATTCAGTAGTACCTGCTTTCTGACCATGTACTGGTACGTAGACAACTGTATCATAGAATCATAGAATGGCCTGTGTTGCAAAGGCCCACAGTGCTCATCCAGTCCCAACCCCCTGCTATGTGCAGGGTCACCAGCCACCAGCCCAGGCTGCCCAGAGCCACATCCCGCCTGGCCTTGAATGCCTGCAGGGATGGGGCATCCACAGCCTCCTTGGGCAACCTGTTCCAGTGCCTCACCACCCTCTGGCTGAAACATTTCCCAAATTTATGTCTAGGAGCAGACAATAGTTTACTCTTCCCTCTTCTTCTCTAGTTGAAGGTTTGTGTTTGCATTACTTTGATAAGAGTTAACATGCTGCTAGTAGTATATACAAGAGTATATGGGAAACTTTATGTCAGAAAGATGGAGGAACCTCAGTGTGATTAGCAGCTGGAAAAAAAATCAGGCCATCTAAGTGTGATGTTATAATAATAAAATGAATGAGCACAGTCTGCTGTAATCATCTGTCCTGATCCATCATGAGAAGAACCTCCATGACTGACAAACACAGCACATGCTTGTCTATTTTTAGCACTACTAAGCTTTGTAAAATAATCCAAAATCAGTATGAAGAATTTAGGTCATCGTAAATGATCTGCAGCAACGAGAAAAAGAGATGTGCTGATGAACTGCTTCCACAGTAACTGAGGAATCAGTGCAAACAGCAACTGCCCCATGCTGCCTGTCCCCACCCCACAGGGAAGGCCCTGGGGCAGGCCCAGCACCTTCTGGACTCATAGAATCATTCAAGTCACAACAGACCTCTGGAGTAATCAAGTCCAAGCATCAACTCGCCCCCACCAAGCCCACGTCCCTCAGCACCACACCTCCACAGCCCTCCAGGTCTGTAGCCCTCCACTACCCCTCCAGGTGCAGTGACCCCGCCGCTCCCCGTTCAGCTGTGCCAATACCTGGTCACTCTCTCAGAAAATAAACGTTTCCTAACACCCGACCCGAAGCCCTCCTGGCACAACTTAAGGCCATCACCTCACGCCCTATCGCCGTTACCCGGGTGACTCTCGAGGCGAGAAAAAGACCCGAAATACCGAGGCCCGTTGCCCCTCCCCAACCCCCCGCTCCTCCCACATCACAGCGGGGCCGCACGGCTCTGAATCGCCAACGCCAGGCACTCACCGCGCTGCCCGGCATGGCGACGCCACCAGAAAGCCGCACGCACGGCCCTCCGCTCCCTTCCGGTCACCTCCGACCGCCTCCTCCCGACAGCTGCCAGCCGCCAGGCCGCGGGGATGCCGCCGAATCCTCCACGCGCTCCGGGCCGGCGGCGAAACGACCCTCGATCGCGCGCGGCTCCAGGCCGGAAGTTACAGGCCACATCCCGGAAGCTGCTAGCCAATCATCGAAAGCTTCCGGCCAATCACCGGAAGTTGCGTTTCGCGCCCCGGAAACGCAAAGGTGGTGCCGGGAAAGATGGCGGCCGTGGGAGAGACGGCGGCGCCGCCGGTGTGCGTGTTGGTGCTGGGGATGGCCGGCTCCGGGAAAACCACCTTCGTGCAGGTGAGGGGTGGTGGCGGGCGCTGCCGCGTTTCGCCGCGCCGGGCGGGGCCTGACGCCATCTTGTGTCTCCGCAGTGCCTCGCGGCCCACCTGCACGGCCAGCGCTGCCCACCTTACGTGATCAACCTGGACCCCGCCGTGCACGAGCTACCCTTCCCCGCCAACATCGGTGAGAGGGGCGGCAGCGCGATGGGGAGGAACGGGGCGGGGCGGGGGATCGCGTTTGTAGGGTCTGCAGGAACGGAGCGGGTCCCTTCTGCTGTGGGTGAGGTAAAGCTGTTCTGATGGGCTGCTTTCCTTGTACTCTGCGAAGAGGAGGAGGTGTTTCACAGCACGCACTCGCTTAGGCTGTTTGTTCTCTTTAAAAAGGGCCGAGGCCTAACGTGAGCAGGGCCTTAAGTTGTGAGTGCTGGACTGTTTTCTGTTGGAAGGAACCCCTGAGGACCATCAAGTCCAAGAACCCAAAAAATCAAACCATGTGTCTGAGAGCAGTGTCCAAATGCTCCTTGAGCTCCGGCAGCTCAGGGCTGTGCCCAGTGCCCTGGGGAGCCTGTTCCACACTCAACCACCCCCTGGTGCAGAACCTGATATCTTGCTTGGTCCTCTCCTCATGCAGCTCTGTGCCGTTCCGTTCCCTCAGGTCATGTCGCTGTCACCAGAGAGCAGAGCTCAGTGCTGCCCCTCTGCCCACTCTGCCCACCTGTAGGCCACCAAAAGGCTTCCTCTCAGCCTCCTCTGCTCTGGGCTGAGCACACTGAGGGAACTGAGCAGCATCTCGCATATCTTGCTCTGCAGACCCTTGACCATTTCGTAGCCTTCCTCTGGAAACTCTGTTTTACGTTTATATCTTTATATTGTGGTACCCAAACCTGCACACAGTGCTTGAGGTGAATCGACACCAGGTAGAGCAGTGCAAGACAGTACCTTCCCTTGCCTGGATGACAGTGCTGGGCCTGATGCACCCTGGGGTATGGTTGGCTTTCTGGGCTGTCTGAGCACACTGTTGGCTCATACTCAACTTACTGTAGGCCACATTCCCCAGATTGCTTTAAGCAGGGTTGCTCCTCAGCGTCTAATCCCCCAGGCTGTTTATGTAGCCAGGGGTGCCCCTTTCTGGTTGCAGAATCTGGCACCTGCTCTTGTTAAATGTCATGCAACTGGTGATTGTTCAGCTCTGTGATTTGCCTCGATCTCTGCAAGGCGTCTCTGCTCTTGACAGAACCAGCAGCTCCTCAGAATTTAGTATCATCAGGAGGCATGCTGAAAGCACCTGTTAGTCCTAAATACAAGTAATTTCTGGAGATATTAACGAGAACTGTCCCAATAATGGAGTCCAAATTGGATATTACTCCCAATTGGAGTGTGATTTAATGTGTTTGGCTTTCTTTTTTTCTTCTCCCCATCATTAACAATGAACATTTTAGCAGATTTGATTGGGTTTCCTATCCTCAGAGCCATGCAGTGGCTGTATGCTAACAAATAACTTCTTAAAGCAATGTAAAAGACATGAATTTTTAGATAAAATACCTTAAAATCAAACAGGCTTTATGGCCAGCCATTCCCAAAGATCTGGTGTTCCCCGAGGCTTGCCAGGACTTAGCTTTGTTGAGGATTGTCTCTTAAACTTTCTAAAAGTGTTAGCCCATCTCTTAGAAAATAAAAAAGGTATTTTGGATACCAGAGTGTTCTTACTGATGTCAGCTGAAGAGTTAAAGAATGCCTCCCAGTTCTGCGTCTCTCATAAAGTGATAAGTATTTCAAAGATGTGTACTTTATTAACTGATGTTGATGAAATAAGAATAAAATTCAGCTTAAGCAGTTATGGCTCAATAACCTGGTGAAGGTTCACATGAATCACGCCGGTTTCATGTATCTGCTGAGAGCACAGCAGGTCTGTTTTGTTTTTTTATGTATGAGATTTTTCCTGCTGGGATTAGATTTGTTACGGAGGCAAAAGTAGACTTGATAGAAAAGGAAAGACTTTTGATAATAAGCAAATTAACAAAGAAGACTGTTTTAAAATAAATGTACTGAAACAATTTATGCTTGCTCCCATTCTAGATATCCGGGACACTGTGAAGTACAAAGAAGTCATGAAGCAGTATCCTTTCTTTTGGTCTTGCAATGATCTTTGAAATCTCAGGTTTTGAAAAAGCTGTCACTTTTACGTGGGAGGATGAAGGGGGATTGGGCTTGCAACAATGCAGATTGTTGCACTAAAACCAAAGGTTTTTGACTGTATATTTCTTGCATCTGAGGTTAGAAACGTGTGTGAGCAAGATTTTTATGCTCCTTGGGTCATTCTCTTCTCATGTGCTGCAGGTGTTTCTGCTTAGTAGTACGTTTTTACAAATAGCATCAATCATAGAACAGTTTGAGTTGGGAGGGAACTCTGAGCTCACGCAGCTCCAACCCCTGCTGTAGGCAGGGACACCTCCCCCCAGCCCAGGTTGCTCACAGCCCCATCCAGCCTGGCCTCAATGCTTCCATGGAGGGGCATCCACAGCCTTGCTGGGCAACCTGTTCAGTGTCTCACCACCCTCACAGGAACTGTGTCCACATCTCTTTTGTGTTTTTTCTTCACCCAGTTTCTATTTGTAATAGAGGAGGCCAGCAGCTTTTTCCCTGTGTGTGCTTAAAGAGAGTGTCAGTCAGTATGCTTGGAGATCTAGAGCAGTGACCCTGGAATACTGCATTACTGGCAAATCACTGCTAGCTCCTATGCAGTAAAGAAAATAGGTGATGTAATAAAAGAGTATTTGTGTCTGTGAACTTAATTAGTGGACAGATTCATATGCACAGAAAGGAATTTTCAAGTTTTCATCCTCAGGATGCTCCCAGTATGTCTACAGGGTTCATTCCCATTCATTCCATTTGAATTCTGTTGTGAATGATTTGTGCTGGAAATCTTTTAATTATATTTTGAAGCACATATTCATCAAGATCTATCTTTTTTGGAAAGACAAAGAACATGTGTGCCTACATTTTTTTTTTTTTTTCTGTCTGGAATAGTAATGCTTGGATAGTGGCAAGGAGAAACCTCAGGGTAAACCCTCTTCACTTTGACAGTCACACGTGTTGGTGTAAAATGCCATGCTATTTATCTACTGCAGCACTTAGAAGACTTAATTGTGTATGTGGAGTATTGTCTTATTCTGTAAGGTATCCAGTGTGCGTTGCAAAAGGCCAACAACTATCAGAATGTAAAAAATAAGCTCTCTGAGGTCTGCATGATCATCTTTCTGAATTTCTGCATGATCTGCTTTCCTGAACGAAGCATCTAGATACGGGCTGGGCCCCAATGGTGGAATAGTGACCTCTCTTAATCTTTTTGCTACGAGATTTGATCAGGTATGAGGTTTCTCATATGTGAACACTGTGCCTGGAGGCTGTAGATGTTTTTTGTGTATAGAGTTTCAGAAAGTGCTATTTAACCTTCTAATATTTTTTTTTAGAGCTGGTGCATTCTCCCTATTTTGCAAAGCAGCCAAACTGCAGCAGCTCTTTTAATTGAGTGAAATATGTCCTTATTCTTCTCCTACAATTCTTTGTACCGTAAAATTTTGGGGTACAGAACTTTAAGTCACACAACTGTTCTGTTTCTGTATTCGCTGTAAAAACTTGCATGTGATTGCTCTGATTTTGAAGTAGAAAAGTCACTTTTGGAGATTGATCAAGTTTCCCTAAGCTTATTTGATAATTTTATGTTCTCTTAAATGTTAATGGTTAATCAGCACAGGAGTGACAACCGTATTGAGTTAAAGAAGTGCCAAATATCTTAGGAAATAGGTAGAAAACAGCTGCATTCATTGTATCATTTGTTTCAGCAGGTACTAGAGCACAGGTAAAATCAGAGCTGTTTTTGAAAGGTTTCACTGTATCTGAGTATTTGCTATCTGTTTCCATCTTCAGATTTTAGCTTTTATTGTATCAGTGTCTATTTTTATAGCTATAGTAGCTGTGCAAGCTAAAGTTGAGGCTTACATTACGAGATGATTATTCAGGTTTCCTGTTCAGAGCCTAAATATAAAATGTACTGCTGCTTTTTCCATCAGGTGATGAAGTTTATTGAAAAAAGACAAAATGCATCCAAGTGAGTATATTTGATCAAGTTTTGCTATTCTGGAATCTATGTGGGAAAATATGTGACGTCCATAAAAAGTATCTGTGTGTGTTTAGGGTTAGGTTATGTGTAGAAATAGAACAGGTTACTGGACTTCAAAAAAAAAAAAAGTATTACAAAGAAATATCTACTAATTCTAGATTGGCTTTTCTCATCCTTCATCAGACTTCCACTTTTTTCCTCACTTTCCTTCTTAAACAGGCAAGACTTAGCTTTGGTTCTGGAGAGTTTGCGATAGTACGTGTGAAATTAATGCCTTTGGCTCTAACAGAATCTTAAGAGAGTGAGTGCTTCTCACAGAAGTCACACAGGAAATTTTCAGCTGTACTCATAAATCTCATCACTGTTGGGGAGAAGCTTTTCTGATCTGTAACACAGCAATAATGTGATTTGCTGTTCCCTGTGTGTGGTAATCTGGTCACAACAGGACCGTGTGCCTGACTAATTTTCCCTTTTTTTGTCGGTGGTGACTTCTTAACAGGTATGTTATCATTGACACACCAGGACAGATTGAGGTGTTCACATGGTCAGCATCAGGAACCATCATAACTGAGGCACTGGTAGGTGTGTTGTACGTTACTTGACATTGAGGCTGTGTGAAAAATGGGCCTGCCTTCTTCTATTCAGGATGCCTTTTGCCATGTTTTTCCAGGCTTCCTCTTTTCCTTCAGTTGTTGTTTATGTGATGGACACCTCTCGCAGCACCAACCCTATCACCTTTATGTCCAACATGCTGTATGCCTGCAGGTAAGAAAAGCTGAATATGCAGACTGTCTCTTTTGAGTCTTTTGTCCCCTTTATGTTATCTGTTGGAGTGGGAGAGTGGCTGTTTGTTTGGACATCATCCAGGGAGCTTTTCAGTTGAGAATATGTCCAACTCATTTTTTGGGAATGTGGCTGATAGGAAGGACCAGGGCTTACAATAAAGTTAGAATGTTGTTGTGGCTATATTCAGTCTGCCTTGTGACTTGAATAAGGGATTTCTGTTGTTAAAATAAATAGTGGAGCAGACAAATGATTAAGTATGTGAATCCCAGTGTTGACTTCTTTTAATGCATTTCTTCCAGATGTTGACTGTAGTTCAGTTTTCTTCTTGTCTCTGAGAAAAGATGGTTCTAACTTAAATGTCTGACAAGTAGGAGCTTAGCTTATTGGATTTCTAGAATCATAGAATGTCGTGGGATGAAAAGGCCCACAATGCTCATCTAGTTCCAACTCCCTGCTATATGCATGGTCACCAACCAGCAGACCAGGTTGCCCAGAGCCACATCCAGCCTGGCTTTGAATGCCTGCAGGGATTCAGAAGAGCTCAGAAGAGATCTGGAAGTCATCTTGGAATGTTTTGCATAAGTCTTGCCTGCTTTGTGCTTAATATCTTTATCTGTTCTAATGAGTCTTAAATTATTTTTTAACAGTTCTTTTTTTGTTGTTGTTAAAATTTCAGTATCCTCTACAAGACAAAGCTGCCTTTTATTGTTGTCATGAACAAGGTAAGTGAAAGCTACGGTTTCTAAGTTCCAGTAGAGTATTTTTCTCTTTAGCTTGTTTTATTGTAGCGTCTTCATCTTATTACGGAATCGTAAAATCATATAATGGCCTGGGTTAAAAAGGACTGCAGTGATCATTGAGTTTCAACCCTCCTGCTATGTGTAGGGTCGTCAACCACCAGACCAGGCTTTTTCTGAAAGAGAAAGGCTGGGAAGGAACTGCAGGCTGAAAACTGAATCTAGAAAAGACCTTTAACCAGGCAAAGCAAGTAGTGAGAGAAAACAGGGACAGGCAGTTACACCCAAACACATTCACATGAGATGTCATGCTACCAATTTGAAAAACATTTTGCAGGATCTGTTAGAGATTTGGTTTCTTGAGACTTTCTTGTTCTAAATCCTTTTTTTGAGTGTATTTTGTAAAATATGTTTTACAAATTCAGTGTTAACTAGAAATATATGTCACAGAGGTAGATTTTCCCTTAGGAAGATGTCTGAGTGACTGCATGCCAGTCCTATCCTCATCTTAGTCTTTAAAAGTCGAATATTTGGACCTTGGCCCAGAATTTCCCACTGTTTCTTTGATACATTTGTTTTTCACCTGCACTTGTTTTGAAGTGTGCCATCCGTGGCCTCCTAGCAGCTTAATGCTATGCTATAAGGAAGCATAACTTTCTAATGTAAGGGTAAGTTCATTATTGAATCTGCCTTTACAGTTCCCTGCTTTCTTAAAATAATTGTCTTAATCATTGCTTCTGAAGACTTACGGTAGGAATTGTGTCATACCTGCCTGTACAAAATGTGTATGGTTCTAATTGGTGACTCTTAAAATGTACCAGTATCTGTCAGAAAGCAGATACTTACTATACTGAGGATACACCTCTGTTGTTATGTTAGGTATTGGTTTGTAGCCTAAAGGAATGCTTTATGCTTAACAGCTTGCTAGCTCTTTAAACATAATAATTCCATGTACTAGAAGACTCCAATTTCTGTTATAAGTGCTGTTCCTTCTCTTCTGTTGCTTTCTTAAGCACTCTTTAAAACTGAGATAGGTGTTGTCTTCTCTTCTTGTATTCAAGTAGTTGATTAGACTAAAAAAAAACCAGAGCTTGGAAAACTGCAGACCAGTGCTGAATGTTTTTGAAAACATCAGCATTATGTAAGTAAGTTTAACATGCATTTCTTTAAATTAGCCTTAGGATATGGACAAAGAATTAATTGTTTATTACTCTTGAAAACTCTGTCTTCTCCTTCCAGACAGACATAATTGATCACAGTTTTGCGGTAGAATGGATGCAGGACTTTGAGACTTTTCAGGATGCTCTGAATCAAGAGACTTCCTACGTCAGTAACCTGACTCGTTCTATGAGTTTAGTGCTGGATGAGTTTTACAGTTCATTGAAGGTAAGTTTTCTCTTTCTCTCTCTCTCTCTCTCTCTCTCTCTCTTTTTTTTTTAATTTTATCTTTAATTGTAAATGCCTTTCACAAAAGCCTGGAGAAGAGAAAGCTCAAGGAATCTAGTTGGTGGCTGGTGTCTAGTGGTGTTTCCCCTGGGTCCAGTAATCTTTAATTTATCCATCAGTGATTTGGATGAAGCGATAGGGTGCCTCCTCAGCAAGTTTGCTGTTGCTGTCAAACTGTGTGGAGTGCTCTGCTACCTTTCAGAAGGTTCTTGACATGCTGGAGCAATTTATTCTCAGAGTCTAGCTGGAGGTCTGCAAATAGCAGTGTTCCCTGACCTTGATATCAACGTCTTCATCAGTGACCAGGATGCAGGGATGGAGTCCACCTTCAGCAAGTTTGCTGGTGATACAAAGGTGGAAGGAGAGGCTGACACACAAGAAGGCCGTGCTGCCATTCAGTGAGATGTGAACAGGCTGAGAGTTGGGCAGAGATGAACCTGATGAGGTTCAACGATGGCAAGTGTAGAGTCCTACACCTGGGGAGGAATAACCACATGCATCAGTACAGGTTAGGAGCTGAGTTGCTGGAGAGGAGTGTCCTGGTGGATAACATGTTGCCTGTGAGCCAGCAGAGTGTCACTGTGGCCAAGAAGGACAGTTTCTTACTGCTATTATCTGTTAGTAGTTGATAATAAATTACATTACTATCTCCATGCTGAGTCTGTTCTGCCTGTTGCTATAATCTCCTTGTAATTTTTAGCCTTTTTTTATCATTATTCTTTTCCTCAGTTCCTCTGAGATGGGAGAGAGTGGTGTGACAGAGCTCCATCACTGTGAAACTATCACAGTTGCCCCAACTTGTTCATTATATTTAGGCACTGTATTATCTTAACTATATTTTTTATGGGATATTGAGTTCTGAAGTACAAGAGTGTGCTGCAGAACCAAGTTTTCCTTTTTAAACTAGTATTATTTTTCTTCTGTGATCAATTTTATAGAAGACAAAGGAACACTCAGTTCCCTGGATTATTTAAAAGTAGAGAATGGGGGAGAAAATGGGTATCACTGGATTCCCACAGGTATATTTTCAAAGGCATTGCTTATCCTTTCCAGCTTGCATTCTCTGTCAGTTGCCTAAAAACTCACTTCAGTTAGCTTTTAGTTCTAATGTATGGTTTTCTTTTACAGGTGGTTGGTGTCTCCGCTGTGTTAGGCACAGGACTGGATGATTTTTTTGTTCAACTCTCTAAAGCTGTAGAAGAATATGAGAGGTAAGTTGATAACATTTGATTCCTGACCCTCTGAATACTTGCTGAAATTACTGATTCGCTAAACCACTCCTTTGATTTGAGGAAGTGTTCACTTTTCAAGCCAAGGTAATAAGGTTTCTAATAAACTGAAATCTAAGAGTATAAGAAGAAGCAATCAAAAGGAACTATGCAGTGGTGAAGGCTTTTGTGCTATTCAGTGGGGAAAAAAGTAAAAGCAGAATTTTCTAGCACAGTTGGAAGTCAGTTTTTTGACCTGGTTCTGTACAGTGATCAAGCTTTGAACTGTCCTTATAAAGAGGTAGACAGAGTAGGTGAGTGAGCTGAAATGCAAGAATTCTTTGAGAACTTGATGGATTTACTGGATTCTTCCTCATGAAATACTGCTAGACTGCTTGTAACATTAGAAAGCAAATCTAGGAATGTGGATTACATGGAAATAGCTAAGACAGACCAAATGCTATTATTAGAGGAGAATACATCATACTGGATCAGACAGTCTGAGAAAGGCTAATACAACTTTATGTTCCCCAAATCAAACTAATAGGGAGTCTGGATGTCATGTATGTACGCAGCCAGCCACACAGATTAGATGGATACAGAGAGAGCTTTTTGTGAACTTCATAGAATAGTAGAATGGCTGAGGTTGGAAGAGATCTTAAAGATCATCCATTTCCAACCCCATCGCCTTGGACAGGGTTGCCACCCACTAGATCAGATTGCCACGTGGTAGATCAGGCTGCCCAGGGCCCCATCCAGTCTGGTCTTGAATGCCTTCAAGGATGGGGCATCTACAGCTTCTTTGAGCAACCTATGCCAGAGTCTCCCTGCTCTCTGAGTAAAGAATTTCTTTCTAACATCTGATTTTTTCCCTCTTTTAGTTTAGTCAGACTGAGTGACTGGTTATGGCAGTGTAATGACTAGTTCTACAGAGCTGGGTTGTTATTATTTTTTTTTTTCCAATTTTTATTTTTTAATGTAACCAGACTGCATGAGAAAGGTTTGGCATTTTAATGGAGTATATTCACTTATTTTACATCCTTCAGTTTCAGAATACATTTGGTTAGACGTAGCCTTGGTTTGGGATAGAAACAACCCTCCAAAGTGATCTTTTCTTTATAGAAATGATGTTTTAGCTGAGAATGAATGCACTGTGTATATTTACCTTTGCAGGGAATATCGTCCAGAATATGAACGCCTGAGGAAAACATTGGTAAGTACTTTTTATTACTGTAGCCCAGAGTGGTGGTGTATCTTGCAGTCGCTTTTATGTGCAGAACTGACTCTGTGTTGTGAGGCTGTAACATTTCATTTAATATTAAATATGAAAAAGTCTGAAGCTCACAGTCTGACTTTTTCCCCTAGATTTGGTAGAGCACATCTTTACAAAAATAGGGATGTTCTGTAGAAGAGATGTTGTTTGCTGTATTAGTGCTAAATAATTAAAGTTTGCTGGGGCATATTTCTGCACCGGTCAAATGCTCAGTTTTGACTGAGATTATTCATAATGAAGACCAAATTGGAATGCCAAAATGAGTAGCTCTGCTCACATGGAGTTCTGGCTGTGCAAGGACAGCTCTTGCAGGCACAGCATCACTAAGTTTGATTTCCTTATGCTGCTTGTTTTCCATGCTTAACCAGAAGTTTTGTCTAACTTCAGCTGCAGTGTAAGACCTGCTTTGTTGACTTCTGGTTTTTTGGGTTGTTATTTTTTTTTTTGCCCCTGGGACAGAGTTATTGAGAGAGATGTATTTTAAATGTTTTTAGAAGCCACTTGTAACTTTGTACCCACAGGAGAAGGCTCAAAATAAACAAAAGAGAGATCAGCTGGAGCGCCTTCGGAAGGACATGGGCCCTGTGTGTATGCAGGGCAACACACTTGCAGGTATTTTCTCAGGAATGAAGATGAAGTTTACTGCAGAAGCTCTCTGAAGAGCCTGCCTTAAGAAATCACATAGAGCATTTCTCTGCAGAAACATGAAAGTGTTCATCTTAGTGGAGCGGGATTTCACTTCCTTTGGGGTGGGTCAGACTTAGCTTTGCTATGTGTCAGTCAGAAACATGCAAAGAAGAAACCCTTGTGTGTAGATAAAGCAGTGGATGTACTCAGGATAATGAAATATTTGAGAAAAGATGGAACAGTCAAATTAGAATATGAGAAAACTCTCCTGTTGGTTGAGCTGTTGCCTTATATGAGGTTCAGTTTGGTGTTGATGCAGTCTGTTCTGAATCTTTTGACAGAAAGCTCATACTTACAGATTCCCTTTAGAGCAGGTATTTATAATATGCGCATAGCTCATGTCCTGACCATTTCTAACTTACTTAGTGTGATGTTTTACCTATAAATATTTCTGCTCCTTCCAAGGGTCTGATGATGCTTCTGCAATGGGTCCCTCTGAGCTGATCCTAACACGAGGAAATCTTGATGAGGACGAAGAAGAGAGGGAGAGTGATACTGATGATATTGACCATGACGGTAAGAGAATGAGAGATGTGATCTGATCTAAAAGCTGCTCATCTAGGCATGAAATATCCTCTGTATTTCATTAACTGTATTGACCATAACGAGAGCCTAAGAGAAAAGCAAATACTCAGTCACCTAAATAAAGTTGTCTGAGTCTTTACCAGAAGCCCAGTTACAGTGCTCAGTACAGTGATACCACACTCTAATCTTTGTGAAAGTTCAACTGCAGATTTTATATTCAAGTAAGCATTTAAAATAAAATGCATAAAATAAGATGCACGCACTAGGCAACTTGTTATGCCTTTTAAGTTCTTGGACTGTGTTGTGTTCTGTTAGAGAGTTTGCAGACTTTATCTTCATTCTTTCCTTGTTCAATTAATATTTAGGATCACTTCTTTCTTTTCCTTTATAATGAAATTGAAGACAAAATGGACTTGTGGTGTTGCTTAGACTAGCATGATTCTAGCTTTCTTCAGGAACACAAATAGAACAAATGCTGAAATGGTGTTAAACTGAATTTTTTTTTTCCCCTCCCAGTTACTGAGGAGAGTCACGAAGAACCAGCCTTCAAAAACTTTATGCAAGAAACACGGATGAGATACCAGAGAAGAAGCAATGAGAATGAATGAGACACCCAGAAATAAATGGCTTGAAATGGAATGAACAGTAAAGGAACAGCCTAAAGAAAGCTGCATGGAAACATGCATGAAGTCTGAAGTCCCTGAACAGCTTCCTCTGATATACTGCACCTTTCTGCAGTAACTGTTGGTCATACGAGTAGAGTTTTCTATCCAACTGACTGCACATTTGGCCATCTGCTACAAAATCACAGAACCTTGGGAGTAGGTTGGGACCCCTGGAGATCCCCCACTCCAAGCCTTGCTGAAGCAGGACCCCTAGAGCAGGTGGCACAGGAGTGTCCAGTTGGTTTTGAACATCTCCAGAGAAGGAGGATCCACCACCTCTCTGGGCAGCCTGTTCTGGAGCTCTGCCACCCTCACAGTAAATAAGTTGTTTGTTTGTTTGTTTTGATGTACGTATAGAACTTCTGTTTTCTCATTTGTGCTCACTGCTCTTTGTCCTGTTGCTGGGCACCACCGATCAGAGCCCCATCCTCCTGACCCCCGCCATTCAGATACTGATCAGATCCAGCGGTGGATTTGAACGTAATTGTTCCACCCCGCCAGTCCTCCCGGACTTGATGTCGTCGGTCCTTACGTGCACGCGTGCGGAAGTAGCGTCCTTTTGCTGAAGCAGCGGGTCGGTCTGTCTCTATACTCTACCGTACAGCAACACGCATGCGCGTTCAAACCCGGAAGTAGCTTAACTGCTGCGGCCACTATGCCGCCCGGTCTCGGTGGTGGAAGGTCCTCCAGGCACTACTGGGCATGCGCGCGGAAACGCAGACGGGTTCGTTCGTGTGCGGGCTCCAGGTTCTCCACTTGTAGATAAAAGCACAGTTTTACTTACATGAGGATAAAGAATTATTTTGTGATCCCTATACCGAAATCTCCTTTCTTCCTTCATCCTCTAGATATATAAAACAATTACAACAAAATTATTCCAGCTAAAACAGTTGCATATTTTAAAAATATGTATTTTAAGCTTAAAATGTCTGAGTACTTTGCTCTTCCTGTTCCAATCCTTCTTGACCTGTCTGTGGGCCACTTTAGCCAAGCTACTAAAAGAGATGCCAGTGGGGGATGTGCAGGTGCACTGGATGCATCCCCTGTAGTTGAATATAATGCAGTGTGCTGACGTAGAGCAACATGGAATGATGTGGACGAAACTTCTCACTTATTTATCAACACTTCTCACTGTTGCAGCACTGATGTTTTGTGATGCTGAACAGATACGAGTTTTCCTAGGAGCTTCTTATTCCTCTGACATTGTTTTTATAGCACCATTCCTATTCAGTGGCCCAATAGGAAGCCCAGAATGCTTCTCTCTCTCATCTGATTTTAATTTCTTTAATGAAGGCGATCCAAAGAGTGCTTTTTAGGCAGAGCTGAGCTGATTGCTTGTAAAATCCAGGGCTTCAGTGTGGTAGAAACATGGACCATGGTACACTTTCTAGCAGGGAGAAACTGCTGTTTGCAGCTGTCACTGCACTTAATACACTCACCTGGTGCCATGATATTAGTCAAAGTAGTTGTATTTAATCAAGATGATCCTGGTGCAAAAGAGAAAAACGAATTCAAGTGCAGCAAAACAGTATTGTATTGCTTTGGAAGAACTTCAGTGCAAGTGCCAATAGATTTATTTTATTAGGCACTAAAAGCTCGTTTCCTGACACTGCTGACTCAGAACAGAAAGGATTTTGCCTTAAACAATTTAGAACTGGAGGTTAAAGTAATGGATAGATGAGAATTATTGGACAGAAATGTTAGAATCATGGGTTATGTAACAACAGTCACTGGTTTAGTAACTCTGGAGTCTCATCATTCAACTTTATTGAGGAAAATGAATTTTAAGAAGCCCTCTATGGAAATCAATGAAGCAGAGCAGCAACTTGCTATAGGTTTCCCTTACCAAAGCAAGAAGCAGCTTGAAAGCAAAACAAATCTTGCACAAAAATTCAAGTGAAGCAGCAGTGAGCGATAATATGGGTTTTTTTGTGTGCTCCCTGGACTTCAGCTCTGAACTCTGTTAAACTTTCACATCCATCCAAGTTAGAAAATGACTTGCTTTGACATCACCACTCTTAAAAACAAGTTTCAAGTGCAGAAAAAAAAACAGAAGCTAAAAGCCAACTCCATTTTGGCTGAAGACTGGAGAACAGACCCAAGCCTGAGAATGCAACAACTTCTTTACCTCCAGCAGCTGGAATTCACGACACAGTTGTTATTTGCAGCATCTGAGAGAACAATTCCTGCTTGCTTCTGTTGTCCGTGTGGGGAAAATCCTGCAGAATATGAGACAAACAGAGGGTGGCAGCAGCACCTCAAATTCTCAGCGTCGTTTCTAACAACCAGAGCCACAGGCATTGGCAACAGAGCTTTAGTGCAGACTTACATAAAAGGTTTAAAACCAGAGTAATATTTGACTTGTCGATTAATGTCTGTTTTGTCTTTCTTTGCAGCAGTATTTTATTTACTGTGTGTGCCTGCATCTTTGCAGATCTCTCTGAATCTGGAAAACTTTCCTTTTCACAGCAACTCAAAAAAACACTGTAAAAGATCGGAGAATTATTATTCCAAAAGCTGATTCTTATATCACTCATCTTTGAGAAACATCTTAGAATTCTACAGGGTGTCACAAAATTCTGGTAAGAGGCACTTTGTGACTTGTTAAGAGTAATCTGCTCCTTGGATTCCAGTCTCACTCATTGCTGTACCTGAACATTGGAGCCCATGAAACCACTGTCCCCTTGCAGCTGCTGGTACAGACCAGCAATCACCAATTGTGATTTAGGTTATCCATTGCCTTCGTGCCCCTGTGCACCTCTGGGCTTCTGGAGATGGGCCTCAGATGGGCTGCAGCTCCTGTGAGAGGCCTGGGAGCAGCTAGGCAGTGCATTAATTGGTCATCCTTTGTGCCCTCACACTACTGTCTCTCTTTTGTCTTAACAATACAAACCTAATAATATCTTTATGGCACCTAAAATTGAAGGCTTTGGGGAAAAAAGAAAGAATCAGTTAATGCCAAACATAACGAAGGATGGCAACCTGTAGTATTGGACTGGCTTCTTGGCTTGCTATATTACACGTGAGAGTAGAGAAAGAAAGACATTTGAAAAGAACTTGCAACTCTGGCTTCCAAAGTATTATTTACTAATTAGAGATTAAGGATTACAAATTGCAAGAAATAACCTTGCTTAATGCTATTAATTAGTTATTGCCAGTACTCAAAAGCTGAAATTTGTATGTACTTATTTGTTTCTCAATGCCTGTGCCGTAAGTAGGTTTTGCAAGTTAAATTCTCTGTCTGTTCAGCTGTTGGTAAGACTTACTTGCCGAAATTCAGTCTGCATGAGTCAATGTTGCCTTCACAACACGTTCTGGCCTGCCTGGAAATCCACCTTCTCTATGGTTATATTGCTTTTCTCTAAATCTCAAAATAATTTCAATATGATTGGCCAAAGGAATCTTTCCTGCTCTGAACAAGTGCAGAACAGCTCTGCACCCCTACAAAATAATAACATTCAAATAAACATTTGAATGCTGATGGAGATATTAGGGATATATAGGAACACATTTCCTGTGAGCACGGGTTGAGAGCTGAGGCTGTGCTGCATGGAGAAGAGAAGGCTCTGGGGAGACACAAATGCAGCCTTTCAGTACCTGAAGGGGGCTGTAAGAGGGAAGGGGACAGACTCTTCAGCAGGGTCTGTTGTGATGGGACAAGGGGAAATGGTTTCAAACTAAAAGAGTGGAGATTTAGGTTGGATATAAAGAAAAAGTTTTGACAGTAAGGGTAATGAAGCACTGGCGCAGGTTGCTCAGAGGGGTGGTGGGTGCCTTGTCTCTGGCGGCACTCAAGTCAGGATGGTCAGGGTTCTGAGCAATGTGGTCACTGCAGGGAGTTGGACTAGATGGCCTTTGAAGGCCCCTTCCAACTCAAATTATCCTGTTATTCTATATTCCCTTATTATGCTAAAGACAGCAAAGATTCCATGTTATTTTACCTGTCCTCACAAGATCTTGGTAGCTTTTCTTCTGTAAATTGTTTTTGGCTCTGATATGACCAAGGGCTTACAGAATAGTAAATGCTAACAGTACCATTACTATTGCTTACAGTATATCCTGCTTCTTTTCTGCTTCTCCCACACATTTTGTCTTAATTGATCTCTTTTGGGTAGATAATATGCTGAAACTCTGCCCCAGTGTCTTCACAGCTTTCTATGCAATCATACAATAGTTTTTTTCTCCTTTCAGCTGATGTTCTTTATGACTCATCAGTAATTTTCTTCACTTCTGTGGCTCTAGGACCAACAAACTTATTTCTGCAGCATTGAGTTGCTTTTCCACTGCCTACCACTTGCCCAAAGGGTACTAACTACTGCAAGAAAGTATTTCTTTTATTTCACCTAATACTTGATATCGCCCCCCCAAAACCATACTGAAGCTTGCAAAAAGTACACTCTTCCCCAAACCCTGAGATGCCTCTGTGAGAGTCTTCTGAAGTAAGAGTTAGTTCATTTCAAGGATGCAGTTTTTTCTAGTTCACGCTAAACTCTGCTCTAATTACAAAGGAAAATGATTGGAGGGCTGCTGTGCATTCACAGTAGCCTGGGAGTTCTGCTCCTCTTCCTGCTGACTAATTAATTGTACAGATATGTATTGTTCTAATGGCTCTGATTAGCTAGTGATGATGAAGATGAAACAGCGTTCAACTTGTCTACAATAACACATAAAGCTTTGATATGCTAATTCCACACCCAAGGTTTTCCTTTCGAGGGAGTGAGCTGGATTTTGCTTTCTCTCTGGTTCCGTCCCAGGCAACAAAGCTCATGTTATTGCAGTTTGCTTCTGGCTTAAATTCCGTGTCATAGCAGGCAATTAGCAGTTATCTCGCTGCATTACATTGCTGCTTTCTCCTGGGGGTACTGAAGAAGGCATATCCCCCGTGTTTCTGCTCAGGGTATCTATAGACGTCACTGCAGAACTATATATAAAATTTGGACCAAGAAATGTACATCAACACTTAGCCCCTGTGTGACTCACCATCACGTGCCCAGCAGCGTGCCCTACCTCGTACCAAGCATGGGCTCCCCCAGCTCTCTTCCTCCAGCTTTGGTGCCCATCCTTTTGTGCAGTGTCACACTGGATGTGACCCCACTCCCTTCATTTGGCAAGCTCAGGCACTGATATTAATTATAGAAGGAAAGCCATGTAAGGTTCCCTGAGAATTCGTTCAGGTTAACATCCAAGGGAGGATTGATGATCCTTCTGTTACTGCCCACAGACCTTCGTCTAACAACTTCTTGCAGACTTTTGCTGATAGGTTTTCTACTGCCTCCCTCCCAGTGCTTTATTACTATGATCACCAGCCTGATCTTTTTCTTATCACGAGAATAAATACATTTATCTGGTTATTATTAAACTTCTTTGCAAGAGAATCTGAGTGCTGTTATGTTCGATGTGTTATTCTTTAACACAAAGAAGGCTGTAGGTATCGCCTGTGCAGCAAAGTCACATTGAGAACCAGGCAATATCACTGTCGTATGTCCTAAAGGGATTAAAGACTGCTTTATAAGAGATATTAGAAATTAATTTAAATGAGAAATTACCATCAGAGAGGCCCCAGAGGGATCTGTGCCTGAGCCAGTGCTGTTCTCTTACCTCAGCCAATCCTTTGGAGTGAAATGAAGCCTTGCTCACAGAATTTGCACAGCTGAAGACGTAGATAATGGCACAACCACAGCAATTTAAGACATAAAGCGAGCAAGTGCTGCTTGAACACGTGCTTCATCCACCTCCACAGCAAATATCTGTGCATCCAAATCACATTGTGCACTTTGGGGCTGGCAGTGAGGAAGGGAAATGCCGTCTCTTTGAGAGCGTTAAATCAGAAGAGGGCTGAGGAGGCTGGGAGGGTAAATACGTCTCAAGGCCAGGCTGGATGTGGCTCTGGGCAGCCTGGGCTGCTGGTTGGCGACCCTGCACATAGCAGGGGGTTGGAACCAGATGATCATTGCGGTCCTTTTCAACCCAGGCCCTTCTATGATTCTATGTTAACTCAAGCTGGCAATGCCACGTGGCAACCAGAGCAGCAATGAAATGTTTGAGCTTAAACACCCAAGAAATACAGCATACAGGAGCGTGTCCTGCTGTGTGACCGAGACCAAAACACGGCACAGTAACGTGACCGTATGGGATGGTGATGAGTTGCACAAGGTGTAACAAAGTGGACGGGTCCATTGAGAACCCGAAAGAATGAGTCACTGGAAAAATCTGTGCTGGGAGATGATGTGTAATTATCTGCACGGCATAAACGCCAGCAGGAAGACGCTCATCTTCGGGACGTAGCTCCACCTGCTAGGGAAGCTGCAGGATGAATCCTGCAACTACACGCGGTTCCTAAAGGCGCCCCCCGTCCGAGGCCGGCTGGAGGTCAGGCTTTGGGGGTTGCAACTAACGGAGCTTACCGAGCTCCGCCGGTCAGCGTCACCCCGTGGGGCACCACTCCGACCCGGGCACCCGGCGGCGCCCTCAGCCCGCGCCCGCCGCCTTCCCCCACAGAGGGCGGCCCCCGCCCCCGCCGCCATGTTGTGGGGCGGCGAAGGAGGAGGCGGCGCAACAGGTAGCGGCGGCGGCGGCGGCGGCTGGGCTGTGCGGAGCGGGGCGGCAGGGGGGTGAGCGGCGGCGCTGTCAACGCGGTGGGGCCGGGAGCGGCGCTGAGGTGCGCGGGGCGGGCGGGGAGCGGCACGGAGCGCTGCGTTGTGTCGCTGCCGGGGGGCTGAAGTTGGTGGCGGTTCGTCGTCTCGACGGAAAGAAAAACAACCAACCCCCCCCTCCGCCTCACCCCCCTAAAATAAACCCCAAACCAAGCCGTGGTTTGCTTGGAAACTCCAAGGTTTCACCCGTGGCAAACACCCGAATCCGTCGATGCGGCGGTGATGGTTAGCAGTAACGAGCTGTAGCAGCTAATTGGGTAAATTGGGCGCAAGCTGGGCTTCATTCTTGCGCTCAGCTTCATTTCTGTGCTTCTGCTTTACTTCCCTTTGGGTCCGTGCGCTGTATGTCGGTTGTTCGGTTGTTGTGTTGTGGGTTTTTTTTTCCCCCCTGAGTGAATGACGGTGTTTCGCACCGCTGTGGGTCCTCGGAGGAATCCTTGGTCAGACCCCAGGCCCCCCGTGTGATGATGGGGGGATGAAGAGCGGCCCCGCAGCTTTGGGTTCGGGCTGCTCTGTGCTCTGCTATGGGCAGATTGCGGTCGGTCCCTTCAATCGGGTGCCCGAATTGGATCAAGTGAGGACGATTTTCCGTTTAATTCCTGCCCTGAGGGAATTGCATTTATTTTATTTATTTATTTCCCTTCTCCTGCCCGTACAGGACCGAGGATGTGAGGCACATCGGAGTAGCAGCTCAGTCTGGGACGTAAAAATGTTCCCACGGCGTTATCATTTATGGACTTGTCCATTGCAGATGCTTCATGCTGTGCTTTACGGGCTGCGTGCTTTCTTACCGTTCTGACTGTGGGCAGAGAGAGGTTAAGTTCAAGGCAGAACTGAGCTGTTAATGATTTTGAACCGTGCTGTTGAGAAAAAGCTTTATTCACTTTCAGATATTCCAGTGAGGGGAACCGGAGCGAGTCTTACAGTAGGTTTATTTACAGATAATTCTGTTTGTGGTCTTTAATAGAGAAAAGCAAATTCATTTTGTTCCGGAGCAAAGTAGCAGCCATCAAAAAATGAAGTTAAACCGTGGGGCTGATAGCAGTTCTTCATTCATCCACTCATCTGGAGCTGGGAGGGGAAAAGAGATGGGGTTTATAAAGGGAGAGTTGGTTTGTGTGCTTGACTCGAAGCATAAAACTTCACACCTCCCGATTGCAGGTATCTGCTTGGAGAAGACCTCAGGGTTAGTCCTGCCCAGCAGCACGCTCAGCTCTCTGGTTCCTATTGCAAACAGGGACAGGTATCTCTGACCTCTTAATTAACAGTTTGCAAGTTTCTGCTCTTGCCACAGAAGCAACATCTTGGTCAGCACGTAAAACTGAAGGCGGTGTTTCACGAGATTCCTTTGGAAGTCCTGAGTTCTCTTTTCATTTTTGAAACTGCCTCAGAAGTTGGACATCCTCATTTTTAATATTTGCTTCTGGCCTGTTTTCACTTGAAAGGAAATACCTCAAATATCTCTTTTTTTTTTTTTTTTTTTTAATACCTTTAAACTGTTTCCATTTGCTTCTGTTTACCTAAAATGTCATCGCAGAATAGTTTAGTTTGGAATGGACTTCTGGAGGTGGTGTGGTCCAGCCCTGGCTAGGAGCAGGGCCAGCTGAGATCAGCATCCAGCCATGTCGGAAATGCCTCTGGGGTGGAGATCCTCAACCTCTCTGGGCAGCATGCAGCAGGCTTGGCATCCCCTATCCTTTTTGCAAGGTTATGAGTCCCACTGCCCAGCTCCTCAGCAAAGATGTCAAATGGTATTGGCCCACTGCTCTGTTTTACCAGTTTGGCTCTTGCCGTTAGAATGCTCTGGTAGATCTCATAAAAGCTGTTTGGAGGGTCAAAATGAGCAGCACCTGCTGCTCTCCCCTCATCCACAGAGCGGTCAGATCAGAAAAGAAAGCTGTCAGGTGGACCAGGAGTGGCCTATCCAGAATAAATGTGAGCTGGCTGTTTGCAGTCACCTTTTTCTTCAAGCATCGTGGCTACAACAGGATCATCATAGAATCACAGAATGGCCTGGGTTGCAAAGGCCCACAGTGCTCATCCAGTTCCAACCCCCTGCTGTGTGCAGGTCGCCAACCAGCAGCCCAGGCTGCCCAGAGCCACATCCAGCCTGGCCTTGAATGCCTGCAGGGATGGGGCATCCACAGCCTCCTTGGGCAGCCTGTTCCAGTGAATAGGATATCCTCCTTAATCTTTCAAAGGATTGTAGTCAGAATTGCAGCCTTTTACATGGCTGAATTGTACCTCTTGCCCTTCTAGAAGATGGGTGTGATATTTTTCCAGCCATCAGGATCCTTCCCCAGACACCAGAACCTTTCCAAGGCCACAGAGTCTTGCAGTGACCTCAGCTTGTGTTAATGGCAGCACCAGGCCCAGCTCTGTTCCATGTACAGCATCGGCTGCCATTGATTGTTTTCACATTACTTTGACTTCTAAAAACTACTCTTAGTTCAGAGTAATGCCACGTCTCTAGATAAAGAACTTAAAGGATGGATCCTGACATGTGTTCAGGGGAAGGCTTGACATAAACACGGTCCTTTTGTGAGAGCTGGGAGAGCAGTAAGATGTTATGTCTGTGAATTTGTGCTAGATTACTGCTAGATTGGAGCACTCATTTCATGTGGCTGAGTGGCATGTGAAAGTCACTGACCTTTCTTTACCTTTTTCCATGTCTTAGATGACCACCGGTGGTTATAAAGATAACAAAGAAAACGTGGAGCTAGTTGAGGAACTACCTTTTTTTATGACTTATTTCAAGCACTGTCACTTGGCAGTAAAACACACACAGTACTTCGAGGTTCTGATGTTTATTTTTGGTATGAGATTAAAACAATATCTGCTGTATTCTTTTAGCTTTAAAATCAGTTTACCATCTTTTACCTTTTAAAGTTGCATCTTCCTTTTGTACCCTGCACAGGGATGGATGGTGTAAAGGAATACTTTGGGGGGGAAGCACTCCTGTTAGAGCATCTACTCAGGCTTTCAGTGCTAAAGCAGCTATTTTAAGTGATCCTCACATTTTCAAATGCTCATTTGCAAATGTTGCAGGTGCCAGAATACCTCTGGAATTCAGTTTCTGGATCTTTACAGAGCTGTGAGGCTTGTAAGCATGGTTTCCTTTGAATGATGGACTGATAAGTGCTGTAATTTTAAAGCCAGCCTAAAAATGTCAGCATGCTGGTCGCTGGCACGTTGTGCTTTTGGTCACTGATGAATCCATCTGTCGGGATTTTTAATTCTCTAAGCCTTTCTCTAGAAAACGAGGGAGTTGATTTTGTTTCATAAGGCAGTTTTGATTCCTCATGCAGTCCTGCATACTTTGCTGTATTGCATACTGCAGCATGATACAGAGACTGCAGTCACTTGATTTTTTTCGTGCCTTTAGCACCAAATGTTCAAAAGAGGCATAAAATAGAAATCAGGAAGGAAACGTGAAGCTGATGCAGTTTCATTTCTACTGAACTTCAGCACGTTTAAGGTTTTGCTTTGGTCAGTGGGGGGAATGCAGTCTGGCAGAGCTGGCTGCTACTGGGCTGGGTTGAGCTGGTGGTGTGCAGTGAGCACTGCGTTGTGTAACTCTTGTTCTCAGAATGCCACACGAAACTCAAATGATGTAACACGGTGATAGAGTAACTCACTGGAATTGCTTAATAGGGAACAATTATCTGAGAGCTGTTTTTAATTCTTTTTGCAGTTACGGGTTGTAGAATAAGCATCGTTGGTCCATTGCTGCTTTGGGACTGCAGTACCAGGGGCAGCAAATGGGATGGGGAGAAGTTGGTGTTGGGTGTTGTTCCTTCAGCTTTAGGAGGAGGAGGCTGAAGTTCAGAGCTGACTCCTCTAGTAAAAAGTTTCAGTGCTGACGCAAGTGAAGCTTCTGAAATGCTGTGGCACCAATCCTGAGTGCTGTCTGTAGTTCATGATTCAACAGTACGTGAAGCAACGTTTGGGAAGAACAGGAAATAGGAGTTACTCTTTGTTTCTAAAAATATGACAATTGCAATGTAAAAGGTTTACCCATTATGGCCATACTATGGCCTATCAACAATCAGAGCTGGTTTCCAATGATGCAACTCTACCTTAGTTCTTAGAGGTCAAGAATTTTAACACTAAATATTTAAGTCTCCTTTTGTTTTTCAAACACACTGTTAATGTGTTCACGTTACTAAGAATTCAGTAAGTTCAAACTGTGTAACTGTGTATGATTTAGCTCCTTGGGACTTCACCCGTGTTGGGATGAATCATAGAACCATAGACTGGACTTGGTTGCAAAGGCCCACAGTGCTCATCCAGTCCCAACCCCCTGCTACGTGCAGGTCACCAACCAGCAGCCCAGGCTGCCCAGAGCCACATCCAGCCTGGCCTTGAATGCCTGCAGGGATGGGGCATCCACAGCCTCCTTGGGCAACCTGTTCCAGTGCCTCACCACCCGATGGATGTCTGACTCCAACAACAATTGATTCCCAGAGTTCATGAAACTTGGTTGTAATGTCAGCATGTTACTTGCATGCTGTACAGCTAATTGAAGGTTAAAAACCAAATGCCAATTGAACCTCTCTCATTTGTTTTCCTTTTACGACCTTAAAGAGTCCTTGTTTAGCTAGCAAAGCCAAACTTCCACTAAACAACACTGGAGATCCTGAAAACTGGTTACTACTTTTACACCGACAATCATATGGCTGTCGTTTGTCAGGTAGCTGTTGTGCACTTCCCAGCGTGCCTCTCATATAGTTTTGAAGCACCCAAGTGTCTTTTGGTTTTGCCTGTATCTTGGTGCCACTCTGTTGTACGAATGCTCGGAGGGGCAGTTGCTGATGGGACAGACTGACTGTGGCACAGATGGGGCTGGGGGTGGTGTGGACCTGGGTCTTCAATTGGGAGGGGGAGGAGTGCTGCAGCCTGGCTTTCTTCTCCCATGGGGCTTCGTTGGCTGTTCCATCAAGGATAAACAGCAGCTGTTTTATCTGAAGGGGAAGATAGTAAGAGAAGAGTCCTTATGTTACTTCTGCTTTGTGAGGAGGCACGTTTCATTTGTGCTTCTGCTGGATGGATGGAGGCTCAAAATTCTCTTTGAGAAAGAGTGTCTGACAAGATGCCAGATGGGTGGGCTCATCAGTGACCTGCCCTGAGTGTTGCTCATCATGGTTGGAATGAGAAGTAGCAGTAAAGAGAGAGCTCATCAAATACAGGTGCTTTGCCCAAGTCTAACCCAAAAGCAAGGTTGGACTAGATGATCTTGGAGGTCTTTTCCAACCTCGGTGATTCTGTGATCCTATGAAATTAGGAGTTGCAATGTGAAACTTTTCAGGAGCTGCATGGAGCTCACCGGATGGCATCTTCGTATGGTGCTGGCAGAGACTTAGAGCTGAAATCTGCATCTCAAAATGGGATCTGCAAACCTCAAGAAGCAGCGCACTGAGTGCAGTCATGCAAATGAGGAAGTAGGAAGCAAGAAAGAGGAGTGTATTTTAAGTTACCACCCATTCAGGAGCAATTGTATCACTTTCAGTACTCTGGAAAGGCTTCAACCTACAGTGTGGAATTTCTTCTTTAAGGTAGAGATGGAGAGCTTTTGTTTGTTGCTAACGTGGACTTTTTCTTTTAAATCTATCTGCTGCTTTTTTTTTTCTTCTTTTTTTTCTTTCTTTTTCCTAAACAAAGTGGAGGTGGTGATGTGTCTCCTTGTCTGGAATCAGGTTAGTATATGTATTCAGTCAGTGTGTGGCAAAGCTGGGTTGAATTCCCATCTCTTTCTGTTGAAGTTCACGTACGCATCTCCTATGGGAAGACCGTAGGCTTTCAGTAGTGAGTTTCCCGAAGTGGGGCTCCTGTTCTCTCCTTCAGAACATCTTTGCAAAGAAGAATCAGAGCTGGGACAGCATGGACAGACAGGGTTCTGCGTCTTCTTAGCTTAGTGACACGGATATTCACATAGCAAGGTGAAGTCCTGAGCTTACGTCGCTCCTCTGAACTCTGTGCGTGGGCTTCCTTAAATGACTGTGCAGTGGGAGGGTCTGAGAGAAACGATAGGAGGGTTTATGGCTCCCCAGGCAGAGCTGAGCTGGGTCTTGTTATTCTGAATGGCTTCTGAAGAACTGGGCAGCCGTGTGGAAAAATACCTAATAATAATTGAAAAGAAAATAGTAAAACCATCACAGTTATGTTTCACAATCGCGATGGAAACGGTGATTCTTTTATGTTGCGTGGCATCCATTTTGTCACGAATCAGGCAAGCTGGGCAGAAGGATGTTTTGTGAATTCCAATGCCATTTAACCCTTTTTCAAGCTAGCAAGTAATCCGAGGGTCAGAAGGCTGTTAAAGTTGGAAACAGAATTGAGTGGGAGCAGAGACCTTCTAGACGTGTAGGTTGACGTACAGCAGCCAAATGCAGAACAAACCCTTCCAAAGGAATAGTGAAATTAATGTTACTGTTGTGTGTGCTGTTCTTTGATGGGAAGAGTTCTGCTTGCTTCAGGCCTGTTTTGGCCAATGTTAGAGCCATGGCTTGGGTAGAATAGAAACTAAATGGTGTTTCACCTTTTTTGAGTACAAAGTAGCAATTCTTCCAAGCAGAGATGCCCCAAGGAGTACCTGACACTTCTAAAGGTGTTGTTGGAGTGGTTCTGGGTTACCTCTGTTGCAGTTCTAAACTGAATCATGGGCTGAAGTCCTGAAAAGGAGAGTTGATGGGATATGTTGGCTCGTTGACTTGAAATTGCTTCCATGCAGGTGGCTGCTGCTTGGAAGAAAGCTCACCCCTGGGAGACTGACATTGATTGGGTTCTAAAAGCTTTCATTTCAAGGGCCTTATGGTTTTAAAATAGGCATAATTCACACAAGGCCTCACCTAAATAACACGTGTTGTACTGGGATCCTGCTACTGCAGGGAGGGTCTAAACCAGAAAGTCCAAAACAGTAGGAATGGAAAATGGTCTGTGATTAGCTCAGTAGCAAATAGCTGTAATATTCATCAGGTGCAGTATTTCCTAATTGTTACAGTAGATATTTGCAGTGCAGCTTCTTGCTGTCCTTGAGAAAGGTGGAAAAGTAGGAGTGGTGTCCAGATGTGTTGCTTCTATAGTGTTTGCTTTCTTCAAGTAACACCTGAAGTGACCAAACCAGGTTCTCCAGACCTGCGTTCCAGCCCAAACCAGAAGTGATGTAGGCAGAAACATTAACAGAGGCTGTAGTAAGGCTGTTCTTTGTAAAATGAGAAAAAAAAAACAACCAACCTACACTAGTCATGAATTACAGAATTGTAGAATATCCCAAAGTGAAAGAGATCCAACAAGGACCGTTGAGTCCAAACCGTGGCTCCACACAGCATCATCCCAACCCTGTGGGAGAGAGCACTGTCCCAGTGCTCCCTGAGCTCCAGCAGCTCAAGGCTGTGCCCAGTGCCCTTGGAGCTGTGCCATGCCCACCGCCCTCCAGGGCAGAGCCTTTCTCTAACATCCAGGAAGCTTTTCTCTTTTTTTTCCTCCTCCCTTTATCCTGCATTCTGATCAGTTCAGATGTTTTCTTAATTCCCTTCCCTTCCCATTAACAAGTGCTTTAAGCACTGAGAATTTGTTTACAAGAACTGATGGTTCTACCCTTTAAATATAACATCCAAGCTTTCATGTCTTCCCCCTAAATGGCAGAAGGACTTTGTGTTGTGTGCAATGGCCAGTGGGACACCTGATGCTGTTGGGTGGCAAGTTGGATTTCGTGCTGTTCCTGGCATTGATGGGAGCTGAGAAATGAGTTCACTGAGCACTTCTTCTATAATGTTTTGCAGAAATGAATCTTTTCTGAGGTGTTCTGTGAGGTGCTCTGGTTGTAATGGCTGTTTTCTCATCTTTGTGGTCTGTTTAGGCTACTGATCATCATCCACAAAGGCATGTGGAAGCGCCTAGTGAAGACCTGCTGTCTCAAAGTGACAATAATCAATTAAAATTGACTTTTAAGATAAGGTAGAGTTGAAACTCCAGGAGCGTCAGAACAGGGCAGGGAAACTTTACTCATTTAAGCCCATTAACAATCCAGCTTGCTTTTCCCACTCGCAGCTGGGAGTGCAGGAAGCTGTGTCCACGAGCCAGTCACATGCTTCATCAGACCCAAGCACTGCAAAGGCTGACTTTCTCTGTAGCTGACTTGAAAAATGTATCTTGGGATTTCTGGGCTCTAGGAGTGAATCTGCGTTGCTGTGTTGTGCTTTGCTCTGCTGCTCCTGGGGGTGTTGCTCAGCATCCCGCTGCTCTCCTGCCTTCAGGTTCTCTCCTGGCCCTCCTGGCAGAACAGCTTCTGCAGCAAGGCGTGCTGTAGCAATGTTTAATAACACTGGAAGCATTTGTCAGGAGAGCTATTCATAGATCTCAAGTGTCTCTTGCTTGTAGGGCTTAGGAGGGGTTGCTGCAAGCAACCTAAAAATACCCAAATTCATTTTAGAATTCCTCTCTTGGAATAGATCCAGACTTCCTTTTTTTCATCTTTCTGCAGCTGATGCCTAATGTCACCCTGAGAGATCATTTGGACTCGTCTGCTGTTTCTATTTATATATATGTGTGTGTGTATTCTGTATGTGTGCATACATACAAGGTGTGTATCCTACATATATCCTACAGAAATGACATGCTATGTAAGTAATATGTGTGCAACTGTTTGTCTATATAGAAATAGACCACACCGCACAGCAGTATCATTAGCATACTTGACATTTGTGGCCATTTTCAAGTCTCCTAATGAAACTGCTCTGTAATGTGTTACATTTAAAACATGGATATGTTGTTCTTCCCTCACTGGGCAGTTATATGAGCAATGCAGAGTGAGTTCAGTTTGGATGCAGTGCTGTTCTTGGTTCATTTTGGGGAAGCCCAGTGCACACATGGCTATGATGTTTACAAGTGACCCAGTGAGAATGAATGGATGACATCCCATCACAGTCACCTGATTTTACATGTCGTTTTCAGGGTGTATAAGCATATGAATAATAGGTATTAAAGTGGATTTATAAGTGTGTGTGTAAATATACAGAGGCAGGATTGTTAACATTGGGCCCTTGCAGGAATGTGCAGTAGGCACAAATACTCTCTTCTGTCTGGCAGCAGAACTGGAACACTTTCTTTCCAGTTGTGTGAGGTTTGGGATGAGATGTGCAGCAGTTTCCTTGGGGGCAGGGCAGCGTGGAGTTGTGAGATGCATTGCTGATGGAAAGGAAACTGCAGAGGGAGGGGAGGTCTAGGTTAGATGGTAGGAGGAAGTTTTTCAGCCAGAGGGTGGTGAGGCACTGGAACAGGTTGCCCAAGGAGGCTGTGGATGCCCCATCCCTGCAGGCATTCAAGGCCAGGCTGGATGTGGCTCTGGGCAGCCTGGGCTGCTGGTTGGTGACCTGCACACAGCAGGGGGTTGGAACTGGATGAGCACTGTGGGCCTTTGCAACACAGGCCATTCTATAATTTTTATTAGGGCAGTTCTTTTCCCAGAGTGCATCCTGTCAGAGCATTCTCTTTGTAAATCACTTTAGGAGTGGGTGGGTTTGGAGCAGTGGTTGTTTCTCTTTTTCTCAGCAGAAGCATTCCATATGGAGCTGCAGGTGAAGCTTTTAGGGATAGACACAAGTAACAGCAGAGAGCATGCTTAGGGCATGCAGGCCTTCCCCTTGCCAAGAGAGTGCTGCACCCCACACTGTATGCCCTGACACAGCTGGTTGTGTGCTTTATATGGGAGCCGCTGAACAGTTGGGACTCTTTTCCTTTAAAAATGTGCCACTAGCTTCAAGACTGCAAAGGAAAAAAAAATAATAATAATATAAAAATCCCCCGCCCCCTCCCAAATGTAAATTCAGCTTGTTCAGCAGCAGTGTGAAGCCCTGCATTGTCTGCTGTCGGAAGTGGGAGCTGAAGGGGACAGACGTTCCCCTGCTCAGCGGGAGCGCGCAGCGACGTTTTGCCCTTGTTGCATTATTAATGGCACGATGTTTTTATGTTGCAGATGGCTGAGAGCTAGCAAGGCACTTTCAGGACCATGATGGCTCAGTTTCCCACGGCTGTGAATGGTGAGTAGCTCGGTTCTGGTTGTTTAGATAGGGGTGGGAGCATTTGTTTTTATTTCTTGTCGAAATGGCCCTATGAAAAAGGAGCTGATTTTAGTACCCGCAGCAGCGTTATGGACAGTTTGCTGCAGACTGCTTCCTGTAGTTCAGTTTACCTTGTAAGACTGGGAGAAATTGGCTGCGAGCATAATTCTGGCATGATTTAGATGCAGAAATGCCAGGAGCATCTAGAAATCTCAGATCATTTAAGGGGGTGAGAAATGTTGGTCTTGTGTTATGAGCACTGACTGACTGCAAGTGGGAATATGCAAAGTAATAGCTGATTTGACTTGCATACCTTTTGTGTTATGTAATACAGCACAAAATTTGTTTCGTTATGATATGCTACTTAAGCTGAAATAGTAGAATATGTCAATCAATTTACTGTGTTAACTAAAACAATCTTTCTTTAAAAGTAAGAAAAACTGAAGAGCCTTCCTCTTGATTCTGTGCTCCATGGAAACTTTTGGATTTGTTTCTTGGTGATTCTCTATCAGAGATGTATGAAAGACCAAAGTTTAGAATTGTTTGTCTGTATATGTGTACAGTGGAGCTCGTTATTTCTAAAGCAAGCTTCTTTGTGAAGGCACAAGTTGCAGCTGTCTGCTGAGAAATTTTATGTTTATGTGCTGTTGTTTGCAGAGCTGGCCAAAATGGAAAGACAAATATAGGAACAATGCTTTGTGTTCCAGATATTCCAGACAGGGAGATGAATGATAAAGGTATTTCTTCTCTGTGAAGGTTACTGAAGGACTGGGGGGTCTTCATTTAACTAGTTTAGAAAATCATTGCACCTAAAATGAGTGAAATAGGAAAAGTAAAGTGTTTCTTAGCCAAAGCGAAGTGCTCAGAATTCAAATTTAAACTGTTTTACATGTTTCATGTGTGCATAACACACCTTTTTTTATACAGGCAGTTGCAGTTTGATCTGGACTTTTTTCCACAGACTTAAAAGGAGTCGACCTATTGCATATCATAGGGCATGTATCACTTCCACTTCTTGGGCATCATAGAAAAACAATTTTCTTGTCATTGTGTGCTCTTTGCTCCCCAACTTAAGCACAAAATGCTCTTCAGAGAAGACACGGATTTGTGCTCTTGGCTGTCCCTGTGGTTGATTTACACTATTCTGTCTTTTTGTTTTGGCTCTTTCCTCTTTCTGGTGAAGGACTGCAGGTATTTGACAGCAGTGATCACATGCATGACTTGAACTCAGAAAGAGGTTAGCTTGGGAGAGTGGTCCTCTTCTTCATCTGTAATCCCTTGCACAGTTCAAAAGGGAACTAGGCCAAAAGGTGCAGTTTTGTTGTGTCAAGAAATGAGTTTTGCTGTGTTAAAATACTTAGTAAGAAAATGTGAGCTAGCAGGCAGCATTTAAGCTCACAGTGTATTTGAATGACTGTATGGTTTTGCAATGGTATTTCTCATTAGAATTGATTAAATTTAAAACATATCAGGCAGGGAAAAAAAGAGCAGTTTTAATTTGATTTCTGGATAAATATTGAGCAATTTTTACAACTGAAACTGTTCTGTAATCTGTGTTTCTCTTCCCTACTACTGTTTGCATTCAAAATAGATCACCTACATTTAACACTCACTGCAAACCTCTAATTACAGTATTAGATATTGGTAATGACTTCAAGCATTGGATGAAGACTGTGGTTATGCATAAGGCAATAAGACCCATAGGCACTCCTGCAGCCCAGGTGGAGAGCACTGGCTGCCTGCCATGGGGCACTGACCCTTTCTTTTGCTCTCTACTAGAAGAAAATTGTTTGTTTTTGTTTTTTTTTTCTGGGAGAAGAACCTCTTGTTCTTATCAAGGTGCAAAGTCTTAGCTTTTGGGGTCATTAATTACAAAGGTCGTTTCTGTTTCAGGTTTATATTTGGTGCTTGGTGTTAAAAGCTGGCACATAGCTCGTGTGTGCAAGTGAGCAATTACATGGTACAGAGTGACACCGGGGTTGAGAACTGCAGGGTTCAAATGGTGAAGTGAGATACTTGCATCATCTCAAACAATGTGAGCAGAAGAGTCTGCGGCACCTTGTTTTCCATCTGAGCAGAGAAAGGGAAGAAGGTTAACTCACTTAACTGCTGGAGTTCCAGTTCAGAGACTTGAATTCATGGAGGGCACCTTGGGAGCTCTCCCAAAACAGGTTCTCAAGACTCTGCAGCCTGAGCATGCGGCTGATAGCCAAGCTGTGTGTTAGGCTGAGAACTGGCATATTCTTTTCTAATTGTGTGGTCACACGTAAACTTGAGCTTGGTGGGGCCTTCCGTGCTCCTGGGACACATACTCTTGCTAAACCACTTACCTTTCCTCTCTAAAGATATGAGTACACAGTGAACATCTACAGATGAGTTCCCTTTGACCTTCCATTTTGGCCCAAGGTGACCCTTGTGGGTGTGTTACTAACAGGCTGGAAATGCCGAAGAAGAAAAAGAGTGAAGAGTGCATGTTGATTTTTATGGAAGTCAAGATCCATCTGTCAGGTCTGACAAGCAAACATTGGAGTCTACTGTGAGATCCAGGTCTAATCTAAGGAACTCATCTCAAATCCTGTAAAATTGGCATTTAGTTAAACTAAATATCAAATACATTCAAAATTACATTTCTAAAGAATGAGTTAGCAGTTAAAAATAAGATAGGAACTGAAACAGATTAAAATGCATTTCCACGTAATTTATCTTTCTGATTGCTCTATCTGTCATAAAGCAGCTTTCCCTGCCATGGGATGTTTTCTGTTACAACTGGAGAGCAGTTGCAAGATGTTGCTGTTCTCCCAACTCCTCTTCTTCTGTATGTTAGTATTTTTCAGATGGGCTGGATTTTGTTTAGGGAGATTTAGTCCAAACAGTTTGGCAGAAATGAGGAAGGCAGGCTTTGCTGATCAGTATCTCACAGAGTTTCCTTAATTACCATGGGAGTTTTGGGACTGTGGTTTTCCTGTTTATATTTTTATTTGTCCTTCCTCTTCCCTCCTACCACCTGTTTCCTTTGATATAATGTGTAGTGGTCCAACAAGAAAACACCTCTGATGGCTGAGATGCAAAAAGTAATGCTCATAACTCCATTTCACTTTCTTTTTAAGCTTAATAATTCAAACTGGGTTTTAGTTAGTGAATTCAGTGCAAAATGGGTTCTGGTTCCACTGTTGTCAAGAATAATGAGCTCACAAATTGTCTTCTCTATTTAAAAAGTCTATCTCAAGATCCCTGGTCTGAAATTTCTTGGAATTGGTCATCGCAGCTCAGCTAAAACCTTAATGGGTGCAACATGACTCTTAACCTGGTGTGTACTGCAGGCATGGAAACTGCAGACTTGGATATCAGCAAGTGTAGATAAAGATACTGAGCTGAATTACAGCTTGCAAAGGAAGTATCAGAACTTGTTCTTCCACCTCAAGTAAGGCAAAGGAAATGAAGGAAATTCAAAGATGAGGACAGAAATATTCTGTGGCCTTACTTATGTTTGTAAATTAATTCCTGGGTTCTGCATGAGGATGCTGATTTTGCTTAATACAGAGCAAACTTCACGTGTTAAGTCAGATGGACTTACACGTTCCACTATCAAACTCTGCAAAACATTAGGTTTCCAGTTGCACATCCTGTATCAGATGTATACTTCAGTTCTAAGAAGTGAGAAATAGCTCTGTAGAATTACAGGAGTATCTTGCTCATGTAATTTTGGAAGCTGAAAATAGTGAGGCATGAAGGTAAATAATAACGCAATAAAAGGAGCGAGGTTTTGATGAAGGTGGCATCCCATGCTTTCTTTAGTCCCCAAAGTTTGTGGGTAGAGTCAAACAGATGGAGTTTATTAGAGAGAGAACTGGCTGAAAGGGAGAGAAAATGGAAGTACTAGACTTGGTTGTTGTAATAGTGAAATTCTACATGGATTGTTATCCTGGGACCAAACTAACTCATTTATTATTTATGGAAGCATCATTAATACAAGGCACGTGTATGCTGGTTAGATTTTCTGATGACACCAACGTAGGAGTCATTTTCCAGGGAGGATTAATCAGGAAACACTGCATCATTGGTTCAATTCCATCACGTTTCCGTTGTGCTTCCTCAAGTAGCTTTGTAGTCATGCTGCTGTAGGCTGAAAGAATTTCTGCTGTGTGCTGGGAGCCCAGGGTTTGGCTGTGACCAAGGGGGAAGACAATCGGATGTCTTAGATAATCACGTAATCATTATGTAATTTGAGGGAAAGGAAATGCATCGTAGAACCTGATGGTGAAATAAGTGATACTGTGTGCTGTTGCACAATGCTGTGCTATGTGGGTGCCCAGGGAGGTGGTGGGGTCACTGTTCCTAGAGGTGTTCCAGGACCATGGACAGTGGGCGTAATGGGGTGGATTGGGGTTGGACTTGGTGGTCTTAGTGGTAGCACAAAGTTCAGTAGAGATCACAGAATGGCTGGGTTGGAAGGGACCTCAAGGATCACAAAGCTCCAGCCTCCCTATGAATTGGCTATTAGTGTGTTGGGATGGAAATCTGAATGGTTCTGGGATGTTCTGTTTGCTGTGGTCAGGGAGGAATCTTAGCGCCGTAAGGCAGGACTTGGTTTTGGGGAAGGAGTTCTGTGTTGTATCTCCTTAGAGTAGCTGCAGTCCAGACATGATGACCTTGGATGTCCCTTGCAGTCCTAAACCAACCTTCAGCATTAGTTGGTAACTTGGCAGATATCATCCACTGAGTTACTTTAAGCTGCCTTGTCTTGATAGGGTTTGGCTTTTAGGACTGTGTTGGTTTTTGTAAGGTAAGACTGTGCTGACTGGGGGACCAAGGGATTCGTCTTCTGTAATATGTCTATAATTTAGGCTGCTTTAATCATTTTGGATGCCAGTGAGATTTCCTCATGGTTTTGTTGTACCTCAGAGTGTATACTTAGAAAGGCAAAACAGAAAACGTAAGGAGATCAACAAATACTTGCCCCAAATGAAGCCAGAATCTGAAGGCTACACAGTAGGGACTCAAACATCAATCTGTCATATGACAGAGCTTCAGAGGGCTTTCACTATTGAAAATTTCTCTCATCTTGATAGAAAGATGAGCTCCAATGTTTTTGGTAATTGCCCTTCTAGTCTGATAAACTGCTTCATGTAGTTGGTGCAACTTAGGGTTGCTTGACATGGTGTGAAATACTGTCTTTTTAACATCAGCTAAATACTGTGCCTTCTTGTGGTTGTTATGGCCTATGCGTGTTGGACAGGTCAAAAATAATATTAATTGGTATTGGCAGAATGAGTTCAGGTTTAGCCTCCTAATCATAATAGCAGGAATAAACCATTTTTAGACGTTGCTGTAGTCTGTCGGATGCATTTATACAATGCTGCAGTGTTACTTTAATTAGGGATGTTTTAGGTTTGGGCTTTTCAGTATCCTGGATCAGTTGTTGAGGACATCTGCTATTTTTCTTACAATTGAACAACAGCCTTCACTCATAATTGAAATGGCTGGCAGGAGTGAAAGGCTGGAAAACTTAAAAACCAAACGAAACAAAGTTTCTGGGACTGAGTTTCTTAACAGTACACAACAAAATTATTGAGCTTACAGTTGGCAGAAAATGTGTTGGATTTTTTTTTTCTTTTTTCTTTTTTGGTGGGGACTCATTGTCTCAAAACACCTGTGAACCCAAAGCTCCAAGTGCTTGGAACTAAAACTTGTGGTCTTTGAGCTCCAGGAGTCTCCCAGTTTGCTAATACCTGAAAGTCAAGAGAATGTAATGCTCAAGGAAGGACTCAAGCAATCATACTCCTTATCTGGAGTGATAATATTGACTAGGACTTTCCAGCTTGGAATGATGGATAGAATAAATGCATATAGAATGATGAATGACCTTAGGAAGGTGACAGCAGAGTGGTAATTGATCTCTCATAATAGAAGAATTAACCAATATCAAATGAAAATACCATAGGCAGCTATCAAACAGAGCACTTAGCACAGTGTCAGTTAAGCTCTGAAAGCAGTAGATGCCAAAAGGTGACATGGATTCCATGGATGATTAGATATAGATGCATTTTCACCCCATTAATGAGATACACGTCTGGATCAGGGGTTACACTGGGGGCTGAGAAAATACGGTGAGGAGATGCCACCACAGGCTGCCTCCATGCTTTCCTTCCATGCCAGATGTTGGCATCGGAGCTGGCTGCTCAGCGAGGTGGATAGTTGGTCTGAGCTGGCAGTTGTTACCATGGCTTGCTTCTTAAAATACCTCCTAATTTGTTTTATTCCACAGATGGCTCAGGAAATGCCTCTTCATTCTTCCTTCTGTCTCATTCTTCCTGTCTGTTTTTTTTTTTTTTTTCTATTTGATGGTGGTTCTCTTTTCCTCTCAGTCCCAGACTTCCTCTTCAAGTCTGAGAAACTGGAAATATGAAGATAATAACTACAGAAGTTACTGTAGAGGATATAATATTATTTGAACAAAGTTCTGCTCTGATTTTATGTCAGCTTCTGTTGCTGTAAGAGGATCGTCTCCCTTCCTCAACCTGATTTCAAGATTCGTTTTGTATCCTCTTCCTTGTTTTTTTCTGCTAGCATTTCTCCCAGCACTCAAAGATTTGTTAGCTGCTGCAGATGAAAACTGACCTGAATCTTGTTCATTTTGCTGCATTCCACAGAGATTTGCTAGACAACGATTAAACAAATAGTCCTTTTGTAACTTCTCAATTAATTAGTAGGGTTTTTCTGAATGCTGGTGGGCAGCAGTATAAAAAGAATCCACTTTGAGTAATGAAAGACTTTAATCTAAGCACCAGCAGGTTTTCTTCCTGAACAGTGCTGATTAAAAGCTTTTACTTTCCTTATTAAACACTTTGATTCTATACAGGTTGACGGCAGTTCACCCAGAAAGGCTGCTGGCTTGCCCTAAGCTGAAGGATAAGCATATCTTCCAACTTCTGTGTCGTGTTGTGCCAAGGAAGGCTGCAGAGGCTGCCAGCTGCAAGTATGCTTACACCAGCAACAAACAGAGGCAGCCTTTGCCTCCCAGGATGTGGGAGGACGTGGCAGAGGAACTTCCATTTTATGCTGTTATCACATTCCTTTGAGCATCTCATACCTTCCACTGAGAAGTTTCTGTAGTTGTGGCTTTGTGACTGTATTTGTCCCTTTCCTAAAATCCATCAGGAAGTATTCATATTGTACAAATCCACGTCAGTGGATAGAAAAATGAGATTACTTTACACGCACCCATCAGTAACTCAGTGATTACAGATGATTTCAAGAGCACTGGTTTTCCAGTGAGGCAAAAAGTCCTTCATATTTATTGCTGCTATTGAACTGAGATTTGGGGAAGACTGTTCAAGAAATCTTGTTTCATTAAAACTTCAGAAAATACCATTGAATGAGTTGACACAAATGCTAGAGCCAACTAGCACAAAAGGCAGCACACCAGTGTGCACTTAAAAGAGTACAGTCATGTTTATACTCATGTTCTTGCATTAGTGGAGCTTGGATAGAACTCCAGAAAGATCTTCATTTACACGTTTTAAAAATGAAATTGATGCACTTTGCTCTGTGTTTTTTCTTTTAAAACATTTTGCTGGCTGCATTGCATCGTGTTTCAGTGGAGTTTGGCAATAATTGAATTAAAAAGGAGCTTCTAAAAATGGATAGCCATAATGAGCTAAATGATACTGTGATCGTGTAGGTACAGTCATATCCCATTGTTATAACCTGATAGTTAAAGTGCTTTGGAATCATCAAGTTGCACTGTGAAATTCAGATAACAAGTGGATCATCACTGCAGGCATCAACTGTAGGCTGCTCAGACGGGTTGTGGTTGCTCCATCCATGGAGGTGTTCGAGGCCAGGTTGGATGGGGCCCTGGGCAGCCTGGGCTGGTATGAAATGTGGAGGTTGGTGGCCCTGCGTGTGGCAGGGGGTTGGAGCTTTGTGATCCTTGAGGTCCCTTCCAACCCCACTGTTCTGTGATGCTATGACTGTGCTGTGACGTATCTTACACTGACCAGGCGATGTGTCTTTAGGTTGTGGTAGGGATTAAACTCATTCTCAAAGGAGTGTCTTTCTAATTGAGGTCACAGCATGGCAAAGAAGTTCTCATGTTCGTTATGATAGCTTTTGTACTTGAAGTGGGGCTTCAATCACAATGATCACATCAGTGAAAATAGGGCATGGTATGGAATGCTGTTCCTGTTTACAGGGAACGTGAATAAACAGCCCCAGTATTTAATTCTAGTGAGCTACTGAAGCTGAGGTTTCCTGATGGACCACAATATGTAGAAATCCTGTACAGAACAGGGGGGGTATGAGTTAATACCCCCCAGTTTAACATCTGCTGCTTGTTTCTTCACGTTTCTGTGAGCATGCCCTTAAGTGAAGCAGGTGTTTCTTGGCCAGATCAGTTAACAGCTTTGCTGTGTGGAACAATTATTTTTGGACAGCACATCAGAGACTTTCAAAAGTCTTACCAAAAAAAAAAAAAACCCAACAAAAAAACTCTTGGCTTCAGAGGGCACAATTCATAGAACTTCAGTGAAAATATGAAATGGAAGGGGAAACCCAGGTGCCTTTTCTTACTGTTGAATGAGCTTCAGCTACAGGTGTTTCCTTTGTAACCGTGTGTGTGTTAAAGAAACCACTCAAGTTGCCCTTAAGGACAGACATGCCCTTTTCTTTTCCTCTGACAGTTGCTGCCTTGTGCTCCCAGAGCCTCTGGGATGCTTTTTGGGTGGGACAAGAAGTAGTGGGATTTATGTGTGTGTTGGGAAGGGAGGCTGAGCGTGGGCCGTGCTGTGGTCCAAAGATGGGAGAACTGGGAGTCAAAGATAAGCAGGTAGTGCTTGGGATGGGCAAAGAATCTACAAAAATAAAGAGAAGCCAACAAAAAATAAGAGAAACAAGAACTGAAAAGACTAGAAACGCTGATAGGGAATCTGGGAATTCATAATAACGGTGAAGTATTGTGTGTTTGAGACTCTGAGTGTGCTTATCCAACACCAAAGAAAAACGAAAAGTGTGATTCCACGCTTCATTTGCCTCAGTTGGGGCCGTTCAGTTTGATCTGTAGTGAATATTTGCGTGGTGGACTTAATTCCAGCCTCCCTCTGTAGCTGTAGGTAGGGTTATCCCAGCACGTCGCACACCAAGCACTTCTCTCTCGAGTCCACTTGATGGGAGGCAGCAGGGAATGCTCTGGGTGGTTGAACTGTGGAAAGTCCCTAGTTGTGAAGCTGCAGGCAAGCTGCTGTGTGAAATGTCTCCCTTTTAAACTCGGGGATAAATATTTATTTAGGATCATTATGAAATTTACTGCTAGTGTTTTTTTGGAATGTTAAAAGGTGGTGTATAATCACTTGTCCTCGTGACTTACGTGTGCAGGGAGCGTTCTTTCAATTTAGCTTTATTATCTCAGTGCAGTTAATTAACTTTGTGGCTCGTACAAGCATAGTTTTTCTTAGAGAGTACCAAACAAGCAGCACCAACCAGTGAGAAGCAGACACAGTTCCCTGTAGAATGTGATAATGCCTTCCAGTGTTCTGCAAGTGAAGCAGTTGGCTGTTTTGCTAATAACACCAGTGTGCACAGCTACATTTGCCCACAGGTAATACGAAGCAGTGGCAGAAGTTTCACAGCAGCGTTTTGAAGGCTGTTTATTGCTCTCCTAGAACTACTTCACTTTCTTTCCTCCCCTCTTTTACATTTGCAGCTCGCCCTTTGAAGGAAAGAAGTGTTTGTTTCTGTTTCGTGTTGGCAGCCCATCAAAGCAAGTCCTTTAGAAATGCCCTTAGAACTCTGCATCAGGCTGATAACCTTCTAAGAAAACAGACTGTCCCTAACAAGGTCTATGATCCTGTCATAAACAGACCCTAAGGTTCTCTTAGGAAGATGTCTTTTGTTTAGAATGAGCTTAAAGAAACAGAGAAAGTTGATTAATGCCCAGCATAGTTGCTTGTTTCCAAAGGCTCATCACTGCTTCACCAAGGGATGCGTGTGCACCTCTTTCCCAAAGCTGTGATGGAAAGGCATCCCCATCCACCCAAGTCTGACCAGAGGAGCCAGCTGCCTGCAGGTTGATTTTTGTGTCATGTACGATGTGCCATGATTAAGAACTGGGGCAGTGAGAAATGAAGAATGATGAAGGCTCTGGGCAAGCTTGGTTGTTCCCTTTGGCTGGATGTGGCTTACCAGCAGCACGTTTCTCAGCCTGGAGACTGAGAGGTTTGGGCAAAGGGCTGTTGAGGGAATCTAGAGATGCTTAGTTGAAATGTCTTGGTGGCCCATTTCTCTTTCTTTTTTCCTGCAGGATTGGTCTTCCTGTTGTTGCACACTTCATTGTGCCTGCGATGCTAATGATTCAGTGGAGTTGTGCATTTCTTTTTCAGTTATCTGTCTCTGTCGTTCATCAGAAGGCATTCAGTGGGCCAGGAAACTTGACAGTTTGTGTATCAGGCAATGCTGACAGGTCACATTTAGCTTAAGATTGCTTTGGGAGATGACCACGGTATTCCTGAGAATCATATGGTGTTTTGATAGTGATTTTGCAGGGGAGCTGGGTTTCAAACTAATTTTATCATCTATGGTAAGTCTTTATGGTGATGCTCTCGTTTGTACCGTAAGTAAACACGGTAATTACTTTGAAGAACGGTTTCATGAGGTACTTTGTGGACCTGCCAAGGCCTTGTGTTCAACCCTGTTGTTCAAAGGGTTGATTTAAGATAGACTGATGTGGCATTTTTGCTTGGAGGGATCTTATTTTTAATGACACTTTCAGTACAAGCGTTTTTTGTTCTTCTTATTCTTATCTCCAAATTGTAACATCAAAAGAGTCACAGGCACCTGGTTAAGCTGAAAATGAACCCTCACAACACTTTCACCTTCCCTCTTGTGCCGTGCTCTTGATTTTATTTCTTGTAAAGAATCACAGCCCCGGGAGGACTTTGGGTATTCTTTGCTCCACCCTGCTTATCTCAGTTCTGTTTGGAATGTATGGCATGTTTTCCTGCAACCTTCTAAATTACAAGGTGCTCTGTTATCTTCTCTTAAACGTCTTTAATGCTGGCAGGTCTTGAGAGATACTGCTAAACTTATTGAAAAGTGTTGTTTTCTTTGAGTAATGAATGTATGTTTTTATAAGTTTCCTTATAAGTAGAATATTCAGGTTACCTGGACTTTGGGTTTTAAGATCTATTGCATTACTTTCTTCCATGTCTACCAAAGCCCTCAATGGATCAGAGCATATCTTTATGGAACAAGTTATGAAGGATTGATGGTTTCTCTGGCACAGAGAGAATCTGAAATTATTAGCTTGGTAAATGAATTATTGGCAGGTGGGTCTTTTCAGGGTCTATATTCTCTCCATTTCACAGAAACACAGTTTGGCCCAGTTTGGAGGAGACTTCAAGGAAGCTCCAACCCCCACCATCACAGGCAGGGCCACCAACCTCCACATTTCATACCAGCCCAGGCTGCCCAGGGCCCCATCCAACCTGGCCTTGAACACCTCCAGGGATGGACGGGGCACCCACAGCCTCTCTGGGCAGCTGTTCCAGCACCTCACCACGCTCATAGTGAAGAACTTCCTCCTGACATCCAACCTAAATCTTCCCTTCCTCAACTTCAAACCATTTCCCCTCGTCCTGCAGTTCTCTACCATTCAAAGAGTTGAAAGGATTCCTTCTTTTGCTGACACATGACTTCATGGCTCACACTTGGACAGGACAGTAGCTTCTTGGGGTGTCACTAGGCCTCTGTATTTGTTGCTATGATAACACTGTTTGCAGTCAAAGCTTTTCTTGAATGAAATTTATGCTTGGCCGTAGTGATGACTGCTGTAGAAGTGCTTCTTCATGCTTTGTTTGGGAACTCAGGGGGAGAAAAGAAAGAAAACTCCCCATGCATTGTGCAAACGGCCATTTTGCTGTGGTGGATTGAAAAAGTAGTCGCCATCTTCCTGTATAGTTAGTGATAGGTTTATATGATGCTGGGAACTTCAGTGCATGCAGAAACAGAAATCTGCAATATAATACAAACTGTGTTCCTTAGACAAGCTGCAGTGGTGTGGGTGGTGTGATCGTTCTGTGTGACACTGGGGAGTGTGGTGGCTGCCTGCATCACTGAGTCCAGTGGTGAGACCATGGGCAGGTGGGCCAGCATGACAGTATGGAGAGCCAGAAGGAGGGCTGTGAGCTGGCGGTGCTGGGTTCCTTGTCCCATCTTCATTCTCCTTCCTCCAAGCGAGGTCTCCATGAGGTCTCCCCTGCGTGAAACAGCTGTTTCAGCGGAGACCTTTGCTAACTGCTGCTGGAGGGGGAGATGGAAACTCCAAACTCGGGTGCTTCAAGGTTATATCCAAACGTCCTCCCACCATTTTGTCATTCATGTTGCCATTGAGTTCCTCTTATTTGTTTGCTTTCTAACTATTTGTCTTTCCATGTGAAACAGCAGCGTAAAGAATTCAACGTGTAAACATGGGAGGAGAATGATAGCCCTTAGAGAACCTTGTAAATATCTTATTAAAAGAATAATTTGTTTCCTTGGCTGCATTTTGGTGAGTGATGCCATTCCTGGGAGGATGGTGTAACAGTTCTTTGGAAGTGGTAATGCTGATTAGAATTTGTTGGAGATGTTTTTAATAAGTTTTTAACGTTGCTGCTGGGGATTCCATTGAAAAGTTTGGCCCGTTCTTACATTCACTGATTGAAAGATGAGATTTTGTCAAAAGCTTCCCAATTGAAACTTCTCTTGCATAAATCCCAAACCAGCTGTTACTGGGAAACTGCTTGTCCTGCTCAGACACACAGCCAGGCCTTTATACAGCAGATATGAGGGATTCTCTTGGTTCCATTTAATATACCAGAACATCTCTGTACACATGAGAATTCCATGCAATTTCTCCTTATTACTTTGAACCTATAATATTTTTGAACATTTTCCTTTTAAGCACTGAAAAAAGCTCAGTTGAAATCACATGCTATTTTAAGAAATAAATCCAGAATGTTACTCCTTTACCATACGAAGCCAGGCTGTTTTTATTAACAGTCCCAGTGTTGATCTTCGAGCATCAGCAAGACGAAGCACGAGTCTTTGGGGCAGCTTTAGGCTGCGAGCCTCCTCTGCGAGACCCTGTAGTTGAGGCTGAATCCTGTTTGTTCACCGGTAGAGCAGGGCAGTGTTAGTTCACACAGAGCACTGTGGTTGGCATGCTTCCTGCCCCAGCTGCCAGCAGCCACAGGCGGCTACTTTGCACCGGCTTGGAAAGCCAAAGCAGCTTGTTTGAAAGCAGAGCAAAAAGCAGCAGGGCTGAGGAGTTACAGCCGCCGCTTTCACATCTGGGAAGCGGGTTTGCGTTTCATAATGCCCTTCCCAAACTGGTAGGAGCTGGGCGTGCCTAAATCTGGCTTTGTCCTTCAAGAAGCCTGGCTTTGCTTTTACAAGTGACGCGTTTGATTTGTCAGAATCTTCAATCTCTCAGTTCTCGTGTTGTTGTTGTTTTAGGAGGGCCAAACATATGGGCCATCACGGCGGAAGAGCGGGCCAAGCACGACAAGCAGTTTGATAGCCTTAAGCCCACGGGAGGCTACATTACAGGTTAGTCTGGGGTTCTGCATTACACATTAACTTCTGGGTACACATAAGTAGCGTTGTGAAACAGTTTGAAAACTACATCCTATTTCAGGCCTTTGTGGTGTGACTAACAAGCATACTTTGGGCAAACAGCCACAGGTTATTACTAAACTTGTACGAGCTTTGGACCGAAGTCTGGCACAGAAGCACACGGTTGTTAACCCCATCACTTCTGCAGCCAGCAGTCAAGTGCTGTCACTCTGTCTAGTTTCAAAAAACAGAGTCAGGGGCTGAATCTGCTCTGAGATGGGAAGCTGCCAACAAAGCACTTCTAGTAGCTATTGTGGCAAGTGATGCCGAGGACACAAGAAGTGCTCTCTTCTGTCTGAAAAGGGCTGGAGAACGCTGTGATGTTAGATATCTTTGTTATGGAGTAGGAGGCAGGAAGAGAGATGCTGACAACTCATCCTTGTTAATGACTGCTTATAGTTTATTAACCCTCACTCCTGCCTGCCTGCCTATCTGCTGAGTCTGTACCCCATCTGCTAACTCTGGTGCCCCCTGTTTTTCCTCTTTTTGGTCTGAAAAGGACAGGAAAAAGAGTAGGAAGTTGTCTGTGGGGGACTTCTGTTAGCTAAGAGATAACTATCTCCTGCACTGACCAAACAAATACTGATGTCTCAATGCAGTTTTAGCTCCAGCTGGAAAGTGTGCCTTCCCAGGGACTACCTTGAGGCCATGTCACGGCCACCACATGCATGTCTGCAGGCTTCATTATTTATTTGTAGAGCGCTTGAAATTAAAGAGTGTATGTGAATAGAAGGGGAAGAAGGTGCTGAAAAAATAACCTGGAGCCTTAGATTTAAGTTTTTATAATGTGCTCATAGATAAGTATAAACACCACTGTCAGTGCTTTATTAATACCTTTGTTTAACAGCACTGTCAGTATCAATTGATGTGGAATTTGGTATGAATGTGCTCAGTGGTTCCTGTTCCCTTATTGAATTATTGGATGCTTCTGTGATGGAACAAAATATTGCTTAGAACATGAGATTTTTCTTCTTTTTTTTTTTTTCTTCCTTTTCCTAGAGAGACAGTAATGGCTCGGGTTAGATTGGATAAAGGAGAAGGAAAGAAAAGGTGTGGTCATCCTTTCCTCTAAAAGTAATTAGGTCAGGGTTACATTTTTGCTCATTTATACTTGTATGGCATCTCTTGAAATCGTGCAGTTGTTAAACAGTTGGCAGCTGTTTGTTTCTTTTTTCCTCCCACATTTTAAAGCTTCTTATTGCTATTTGAAGCTGTGCTTTTGAGAGCGGATTCAAGATTACAGGAAGACATCTGATAACAGCTGTCACGAAGGAGGGAGCTAAGTGACACACAACCAAAAAGATTAGAAAGTGTGGGGATTCCTTTTGAGGATCTGCTCCCACAGAAGAGTGCTGAGGCTGTCTGAGATGTCTGATGCTTGTCAATATCCATGTCTTTAGATTAAAAGCCTCTTTCTTTCGTATTTCTCACAGGTGATCAAGCACGTACCTTTTTTTTGCAATCAGGTCTACCATCTTCAGTCCTCGCTGACATATGGTAAGGTGTTCCTGCTTTAATTTTATATTTCTCTATTTTAAAATGGGAAGTGCATAGCATCCAACTACTACAACAGCCAACAATGTGAAGCTCCATTGTAGGTCAGTTATAATAGACTGTAAGATACCAACCCAGAACTGTAACATAGGAACAGGACAAAGTTCTGTTCTTGGCAACACATATGTGGTAGTTGCAACACTTAGAAGGTAATTTTTCTTCTTTGGAACTCTTCCATTTTCATCCATGGTGCTGCAGTGGATGTTGTTATCAAGATGTACACATGTCAGAGCGGACCATACTAATTAAGAGGGACTCACTGGTGGACAGTGTGAAAGAAAGCATGTCTTTTGATATAATGCTCAGTTAGTTTCTTCTTCAGACACTTCACAGCACAGATCAGCACTGATTTGTTCTGAGTAGTAAGAGAACAAAGCTGGGAATGAGAACATGTGGCTCATTATTAACCTTGTCATTTCTTACTAATTTTATCCACGTTCCTGTGCCTGTTCATGGACATTTAATTATTAATAAGATTTCAGAATTTGTGAGGTAATACAGTTTTTGAAGTGGCTTCTAATGCCTGTAGCAGGTTTCTATATTGTAATGGTTGTTTGTTTTTTTTTTTTTGCAGTAATTCCTTGTGCTGCAACATACTCATTTAAAATAATTGTTCTTGCTCTCAGCATAGAAAGAAGCATTGCTGTAGCAACAAGGAAACAGGAGATGACTGTTTTCCCAAATATCTTCCTACTCTAAGTATTTAATACATAGTAACTTGAAAATTGAAGTAAATAGAAGTCTACCAAGTGAATTAAATTGGATATAGTTAGATGTTATACTTTGAAATGATGCAAGCTTACAAGAATTTAAATGTTGCCATAAGGAGAAAGTATATAGATGGTTGCAGTGTGTTGTTTTCTCATATAAAAATAGTATGTAAAATTGATAATAAAGCTTCTCATTTGGTGAAAAACATTGTTATGTTTCTCCTGTGTGGACTCTTCCTTTTTTTTTTGTTTTTCCTTTAAGGGCACTGTCAGACTTGAACAAAGATGGAAAAATGGATCAACAGGAGTTCTCTATAGCCATGAAACTCATCAAGCTGAAGTTACAAGGACAGCACTTACCTATGGTCCTCCCTCCTGTCATGAAGCAAACTCCAATACTTTCACCTCTAATGTCAGCTCGCTTTGGTACCTATTAATACATAGTTAATTAGTGTTCAAAGAGAAGACACACAGTTGATCTGCATTCAAATACAAGTAATCTGACCACATCACTGAGGGAATCAGTTAAAACTAAAATACCACCATGGCTATGCTGATGCAAGAAATCCACAAAGCCTCTTACTTGAGGCAGAGCAAATGGCCTTTCTGATGAGTTCATTCTCTGAAGACATTTAGTAGTAAAGAAGAAGCATCTATTGAATTTTGAGGTTCAGGAAGGCCCTATACATCTGCCCTTTCACTTGCAGGCTGTCATACTGAAGGCCTTTTTTGTCTCCTATTCACTTATGAGATTACCCTCCTAACTTTCTTGTTCTTCCTTTTAAGTTAAGCTTAGCAAGGGTCAAAATTTTGACATCAGTTATTTAAAATACTTTTTTGGAGTGAATCAGATTGTTCACTTGATCATCGATGGAATATAATTATTCTTAACTTTTTTGCCATGTTTTGGAATTGAGTGTGTGTCAGTGCATGGCTGCACACTGCTTGTAATTTTGTAGAAGAAAATACACACCTGGTTTCAGCTAGGCTACAAAATTCTACATGTATTTCTTTCAGTGTTTATACAGTTGAGTTAAATGTATGTGTGTATTAATTACACATGTGATTTTTAAATCTTGTGTTTGCATACCAGGATATGCATTTATATATAGCTGTGGTTGGCAAATGAATACTTGCTATTAACCTTTCATCACCTCATCTACATCCTGTTTTCCTCCACAAGATTTAGTCAGTAATTCAAGTGTCTTAATCAGAAAACTGCCTTAAAGCAATCCTATGTTGGGCATGTGTCCCTAAATATGGACATTTCACCTTTGTACATTTTTTTTTGGGACCAAGATTAGGAAAAGACTTAGTTCAGAAATATCATGAGCTGCTCTTTGTAGAGAATTGTCGCAGGTTTCCTGTTCTGTTAGAATTCTGTCTCAGGGGGCAGACACAGAAAGGCTTCTTGAAAAATGAGTTATGTTGATAATTATAGAAAATTATATCTTAATCCTTTTGTGAAATATTTGCCAGGTCAACCTGGAGAATGAATTCCTTGTAAGGAGTAAGGTTTGGTTTTTATTTTGAAAATTCATCTTCAGTGTATTTCCTTCTGTTAGCTGTGTTGTGTGAATGTTGGGGGAAAAGTAAATATTCTACACAAGCATCTATTTAATTTATTGCATCTCTGGATGCAGGCTGCTTTGTGTAGTTTCTACTTAGCATAGTGGATTCCATTTCTTGCTGGAGTGTATGCGATACAAAATCCTGAATTGTTTGTTTTTGCTCTAGGAATGGGTAGTATGCCAAATTTGTCCATGCCAACATCCATGTCTACGATCACGCCGTTAGCTCCAATGTCTCTGACCTCAATGACATCCATTCCTCCTTTGGTTATTTCTGCTCCCCTGGTGCCTTCTGTCAGTACCTCATCACTGCCAAATGGAACATCCAGCCTACTGCAGCCTTTGGCCATACCTTTCTCTTCAAGTAAGTAGAGTGCAGTCCACTGCTTGGTTTGAGGTGTGAATCTCTTTGTCTCCCTGGCTAATTTCAGAGAGAACATGCTAACATGCAACATGCATGCTAATATGCAAGCTAACATGCAAGCTAAATAAATAAATAAATAAACGTATATAGAATCATAATCATAGAATCATAGACTGGCCTGAGTTGAAAAGAACTACAATCATCACCTAGTTCCAACCCCCTGCTGTGTGCAGGTCACCAACCAGCAGCCCAGGCTGCCCAGAGCCACATCCAGCCTGGCCTTGAATGCCTGCAGGGATGGGGCATCCACAGCCTCCTTGGGCAACCTGTTCCAGTGCCTCACCACCCTCTGGCTGAAAAAATTCCTCCTGAGATCTAACCTAAACCTCCCCTGTCTCAGTTTGAAACCATTCCCCCTTGTCCTATCACTATCCACCCTCATAAACAGCCATTCTCCTCCTGCTTATACACTCCCTTCAAGTACTGGAAGGCCACAAATGAGGTCCCCCTGGAGCTTTATCTTCTCCAAGCTCAACAAGCCCAGTTCCCTCAACCTTTCCTCATAGGAGAGGAGCTCCAGCCCTGTGACCATCTTAGTGCCCTCCTCTGGTCCCACTGCAAGAGCTCCGTGTCCTTCCTGTACTGGGGGCCCCAGGCCTGGACACAGTACTGCAGATGGGGCCTCACAAGAGCTGAGTAGGGTGGGACAAGCACCTCCCTTTCCCTGCTGGTCACCCAGCACACACATTCTTTCCAAATTTTGCATTCATCACACCTTTCGTAACTAAATAACCTTAAAAACAAGGCACTGATCAGCTTTTATTTCTCTCAGACACTTGGGTGTTTCTTATAAATCACTACTGTATACCTGTTTTCTTTACAGCTTTTGGTTTTGTCTGTTTCAGTGCAGCCTCATACTGGTTCCTTAGGTCCCATGGCAGGAGGGTTTGGTGGATCTAACATGCAGAAGGCACAGTCACTAATCGATTTAGGATCTAGCAGGTATGGAAGTTCAGTTTACAATGTCTCTATCTTATATTTGAATAATGTGCCTCCTAAAAAGCACAAAGCACTTATGTTTTTGAGGTATTATTCATTAATAATGGCCTGCCAAATCTGAAAGTGGGTCGTTTTGATATAGGCAAATTAATATTTTCAATAACTCTATAAAAACTTTCTGAAGTAGAAGAGAAAGCTCAAACAAGTAAAAGCAGTGCCAGAAAGAAGGTAATGCACAGCGTTAGCAAATAGAAGTAAAACAAGTGGTTGTAAAAGCAGTGTTTATGGATTGATGTGGTCATTCATTATAGATAGCACCAACAGACACATAAGAACAGCGTTTGTTATAAATATTTATCTGTGAATTTGTTCTATGAATAATAGATGATTATAAATCTTTGTCATCAGCTGCTCTGTTTGCTGATTTTAGAGCTTTGTCACAGACAAAAGAAAGGGTTTAGCTTTATCTGTACAGTTGGGCTTTGAAGGAGCAGTTTCCCAAAGGAGTGCAGAGGGTTCTCAGTTCCAGAAGGTGGTTCAGAAACGCTTGTGCTTTTTTGCTGCTGGCACAAGACATGCAGGATGAATGCATGTCCAACTTTGGGCTTCTCATCTGGGCACAAAATGATGCTGTATATCTTCTGTACCAATGCCTGTTTGTTAAGCCAAGTAACTAACTTAGAGATCTTTCTTTCTTTCTTTCTCATTTGGAACTGTATTGCAGTTCAAATTCTTCCTCTAGTGCTTCGCTAGCTGGGAATTCACCAAAGATTGCACCTTCAGACTGGGCAGTTCCTCAGGCTTCCAGATTAAAATACAGACAGAAATTTAACAGTCTTGATAAAAGTATGAGTGGATATTTATCAGGTGAGTATGGCACTTGGTACACGCGGGGAAAAAGCAGTGGAGCAGTGCTTTCTGTTGGAAATGAGATACATCTACAGTTGTTTTTGTGCCACGTCTCCATTTCTGTATATATCCATCAGTAACTGCTTAGATATTTGGGCTTTGCCTTCTTTCCTCAACTGCTTTCTTTGAAAAGATTTGGTAGTACTGTAGGCATGGATTGTAACTTCTGGGAGGTAATTTAAGGGAGTAATTCCTCGTTGACTTCCAGTGACATTCGCGTTGTGCCACAGCATTATGGTGATTTTGAAAGACCTCACACAGAGTTAGCACAAGAGCAGAATTTGAAATGAATGAAAGTGCTTGTAAAAGTGGATTATTAACTGTAATCTCATGAGTAGAATGCTGAAAAAGCAGGAGATAGATTTGGAGTCAGAATGTATGTCCGTAGCTGACCAGATTTCTCATTTTGATTGACTACTTGCCAACTCTCTGCCTCAGTTTTTTTAGTACACAAAAAAGGACAATTGTCTCTTTCCTGAAAGGGACTCTATGCATTTTTATCTTGTTTGGTTGATTTTTGGGGCTGAAGGTTTCATTGACTTGCCTGAAAAAGGTGTATGGTTCTCTGTAAACCAAGGAAAACTGGCAGTTTTCCAGCTCAAACTTTCAGCAGGCAATCAGCTGTGCTCTTGTAACAGCTGTGGGGATTACCATAAATACCCCTTTTTTATGTCAGTTTTTCTGTTTTGACCTTTGAGTGAAAAGAGAATTACACAAAAATACTTACATCTTCATTGTGTTCAGATTGTAATGCCTTTTTTTAAGCCTGGAAGTCATGCCAACTGTCAGCGATTAATGAGAATGGATTAGATTAACATTAAAAATAAACATGCCCCAGTTCATGACCCATTTTTGCTACATGTGAATCTTTGTTCAAAGTATTTATTAATCTCTTTTGTGTTTTTGCATGAAGGGTTTCAAGCAAGGAATGCCCTTCTGCAATCAAACCTCTCACAGACTCAGCTGGCTACTATTTGGTAAGTTGAGTGGCTGATTGTGCATTCAATACGTTTATGGTGTTAAAAGAGAGGGAGCTTTTATTTAATAAGAAATGATGAAAGGACACCATAGGTTCAACTCTGTAACCAGAAACTAAGCTGTTTCGTGAGCTCATTTAGTGATTGATGCATTTTCAAAAGACACTTCAACTTTTATATATTAACCTTTTCACTTTTTGGACTCGATGGCTCACAGGGCTCTCTTCCAACTCTAAGGATTTTATGATTCTATTCTATTCACACTTTGTTTTTTTGAATTCCATAGAGTAGTACAGATGTTAATTTCAGCTTCCATTTCAGTGGTGGGATACTTAAGTTGAGGCAAGAGTTCGTGTGTTTGAAAAGCAGGATTGTAAAGCAAAAGATCATCTCATCTTGGAACAGGCTGCCCAGAGAGGTTGTGGATTCCTGGAGGTGTTCAAGGCCAGGTTGGATGGGGCTCTGGGCAGCCTGGGCTGGTATTAGGTATGGAGGTTGGTGGCCCTGCATGCAACAAAGGGTTTGGAACTTCATGATCATTGAGGTGCTTTCCAACCCAATAATTCTGTGATTCTGTGGTGATTCTACAATCTTGTTAGTTTTAAAATATGGAGAGCTTAAAGGAGGAGTAGCCCATCAAGGTACTTGCATATCAAACAGCTTTTAAGATTTGTCTTTGCTGTGGTGATGGAAATTGTTACAGTTGTCTGAAGGCTTGAATAATCTGCCTTTAACCTGCTAGATAAGATAGTTTGGATTTCGCTTTCAGTGATAACTTGGATGTTATGTGTGAACTTCACTTTCCAGAGGGATTCACATTAATTTTGTGCTTCACAGCTCTTTCTGAGGTTTCACTGTTGTCTTTATCTTGGGGGCAGTCATTTGTTTGTATTATCAGCAGTGACCTGAAACATTATTCCTACTAGTTCAACTGATTTGATTGCACACTGTGAGGGTAAAAATGGAGTTTGTGGTTGTGTTCATCCACGTAGGAGTGTGGGGGAGTAAAGCAGGTACACAGCTACTGCTTTCCTCATGGGTGCCTGGTCTGAATGTATCAGTAGCAGTGCAGGGATGTCTCTGTGCACATATAGATTACCAGACCAACTTACAGTTTTGCCCAAAGTAAGGAATTACTGATATTTCAACTGGCATTATGGTCTTAATTACTGTAATATAGCACTAACAATGTAATAATAAATAACAGTACTGTGTGAATAGTGCTGGTCTGTCAGCACAATAAAAATCTCATTTCATCATCTCCTGCTTTTGTTTTTTCCCTGTGGTGTGTGAGTGGGTGGTGGATTTTTTTTGTTTGCTTCCTTTTTGATTCTTTTTTAAATGGCTCATATTTTTTTGTGTGTGTGTGTCCAACTCTGGGTACAAAATACAGCACAGACCTGTATTAAGCATCTCACATAAATCCAGTCTAAGTGTGTCTAAGGACACACTCTGTATCTGAATTGATGGTTCTTTGAGAATAATGTCTCCTTCCATCCAGTTTTTATTACTTATTTTAATGATTTTTGCCAGGTCATTTCAGAGAAGTTTTCTGATTCAACATTATTTCACAGTTCCAGGTGTGAAAATCTTCAGCTATCACTTGTGAGTGGTTGTAATGTTTAGTTCTAATTATTATTCTTATTAAAACTATGCAGGTCACTGGCTGATATTGATGGAGATGGACAGCTAAAAGCAGATGAATTTGTGCTAGCCATGCACTTAACTGATATGGCCAAAGCTGGGCAACCTCTGCCACTAACTCTACCTCTTGAGCTGGTACCACCTTCCTTCAGGTAAATTGCTGAAGGCAGTGAAGCATACTATGCCTTCAACTGAAATTTTTTATGCAAACAAGGTAACTGTATTATTTGTCTAATGGGGTTGTGTGGTGTTTGTTTGTTTGTTTTTGTCATCTCCAGGAGTGGAAAATACTCTGAAAATATTAATGGAACTCTGCCATCTTACCAGCCTGTGCAAGAGGAGGAGCCACAGAAAAAACAGCCAGGTAAAACAAAGTTCATGGTCTCATTGTTGATAAATAAGGCTGTCTTTGAAGGACACTGGAACCCTTAGAAAGTGGAAGACATAATCAAATCTCTGGGGGGCTTCATTTCAGAAGCTAGGTCCCTTTTAACTTGGATGGTAGGAGGGTTGTTAAGTGGATGTAGTCAGCCAATTACATCTAATAAAATGGAGAAGGCAGAGATGGGTGCTATTATTAGCTGTAGGAATGGAAAAGTGTGCTGATCAATAATGTATTTTGGAAAATAAATCTTTCATTTTCAACTACTGCAGCACTGCTGCAAAATTTTTTACAGTTGAGTGTTACTGGCAGTACTTTGTTCTGGACATTCTGAAAACAAGAGATCCCAATGTTGTTTAACTATCTAAAAACAGGATGTGATTTGCACACAAAAGTAAGTTCTGCTGTTGGCTACCTGATGCAACGGTCTGCTGTGCGTGCAGTGTTGGACACAACATGCCTCTCTTTTTAAAGAGTGGTTGCTGGGAACCTAAGTCATTCCTTTCAGTCTCCTTTTATCCTGCTGTAGTTCAGCTTAATCCTGTTTTGTTTTCTGCTGTTTTTAACTCCAGGAGATCTTGCAGGGAACGCCCTTTAAGGCTCACTCTCTGTGTGTTAACATTTCTTGCTCAGTGGAAAACCTCTGTAACAAAATATTGACTTCTCTCAGTTTGTGAAAGCTGTTCCTTCGTGTTTCCTCTAAAATTAAGACCCTTTTCTTGGTCAGTTTTAAATTGCAACATTTTTGCAATTGGAATAGACTTAAGAAAATGTCAAGGTAATTTTGAGAAGGAAAATAATATTAGAAGTGCTTCCATCATCCATGACCTGACTAGCTGAACTTGCCAAAACGAGAATACCTATCTTTAGTGGTGTAACTGAGGCACTTGTTTGAGAGCAGTGTTTTGCACAGGACAGAAATAACTGCTTTTCCTTGTTTTAGTGACGTTTGAGGACAAAAGAAAAGCAAACTATGAGAGAGGAAACGTGGAGCTGGAAAAACGCCGTCAGGTCCTGTTGGAACAGCAGCAGAGAGAGGCAGAACGTAAGGCTCAGAAAGAAAGAGAAGAACAAGAACGAAGAGAGAGGGAACGTCAGGAGCAGGAACGGAAAAAACAGCTGGAATTGGAAAGGCAGCTGGAGAGACAACGAGAGCTGGAAAGACAAAGGGAAGAAGAAAGGAGGAAAGAAATAGAAAGGCGGGAGGTTGTTTTCTTGACGTTAATTTTGTAATGCTGTAAGGAATGTGTATGTGCATGTGGTATTCACTTGATGGAGCACTTGGGATTTGGGCATTGACTTTGACTCATTGAGTGGCCAATGGCAGGCTCTCTTGGAGAGAGAGAGAGAGAAAATGGCATTTCTGTCTGAAAATATTGTGTCTGTTATAAATGAACAAAGTGGTGTTTAAATCAAAGACTTTCAGATTCTTCAAAGGACAGATGAGACTTGTTGGACAGATTTCTTAGTTTTAATTAAAAAAAAAAAAATCTATATTCCAAACAAAACTACTGAATTGATAGTTGAGGATATTTTGCTGTTTGAACTTCAGGCAGATTTGCTTCTGTCTGGTATCTCAGTGCGCGCGTAAGGCTTTCATGTTTTAGACAGTTCTGTGAAATACTCAGAAGAGGTTAAGAATAATATCTCAGTGTGCTCATTTATGGTCAGCTTTTTAAGCTAAATAGATTTTTTTCCTCTCTGAATTATGCATCTTTCATCAAATTGCTTTATCAGGGATAGGAGCATGGCATAAAGAATCCTAGCGGATCACTTCCTCCATTCTTTGACGCTGAATTTTACAAAATCATTTTGAGAAAAACAATACATTGTGTTGCTGTTACACTATCTACCAGTTGAGCACATTATATTAAAACATGATCTCAGGGTTCTGTATCTGCATGGTGATTTAAAGCAGTGTAACTTCTCTATAGGCAGCAAAGCAAGAGCTGGAGCGCCAGCGGCGTTTGGAATGGGAGAGAATTCGTCGCCAAGAACTTCTTAATCAGCGTAACAGGGAACAAGAAGAAATTATCAAGCTGACCTCTAAGAAGAAGAGCCTTAATCTTGAATTAGAAGCCCTGGTAAGACATATGTTTTACTGCCCAACTTGAAATGAAATGCAATATTCTGAAATGCACAAATCTTAGAATATAGACTCAGTGGTTTGCTTGGAGTTTTACTCTGCTTTGGATGAGCAATCTAAACCAGATATTTTTGAGTTCTTTTAGGGAATTGATTGTGTTGTAATATGCCCACGGATGTAGTGGAGAAAGGTTTTGTTGCTATATGTAGTGTAATTACTCTGATTTCTTTCTAGACGGACAAACATCAGCAAATCTCAGGCAGATTGCAGGATATTCGAAGCAAGAAGCAGATTCGGAGGACTGAGCTGGAGGCTTTAGATAGAAAATGTGACCAAGGAATTATGGAAGTCAAGCAACTACAACAGCAACTTCAGGTACATCACTTTCTGTTAAGCTTTTAATTCTCCTTTATGTCCTGTTTTGGGTTTCAGTAATTTAGTAAGGGAGGAGTGGTGTATCAGTTTGAGTCTGCAAAGCCATCTACATTGCAGAGGTCTTTAGTTCATTTGTGGTACTAAAGAATTGATTGCATGTACTACAACAAGCTAATAGTTGAATGGAGACAGTAGTCAAAACTTTTTTGAAATGACAATAGTGACTTCTTTTTAATTGATACTTTCGTGGTTCCAGCCTCAGTTTTTTGTGAGGATTTCTGTGTTAGACTTGAGACAGTCAATAGAATGGCTTAGATTGGAAGGGACCTTAAGCCCATCCACTTCCAACCCTCTGCTGTAGGCAGGGTTGCCACCCGTCAGCTCAGGCTGCTCAGTGCTCCATCCAACCTGGCCTTGAACATCTTCAGGAGCAACCACAACTTCTCTGGGCAGCCCGTGCCAATGCCTCATCACTCTCTGACCAAATAATTTCTTTTTAACATTTAACCTAAATCTCACCTTTTTTAGTGTAAAGCCATTCCCCTTTGACCTACTACTTTCAGACTCTGTAAAAAGTTGGTCTCTCTGTACTCATATCCAGGATTGCCCCAACTAAAGTTCAACACCTCGCGCTTGGCCTTGTTGAACGTCATTATGTTCTTGTGGGTCCACTTCTTGAGGCTGTTCAGGTCTCTCTGGATGCCATCCCTTCCTTCTGTTATGTCAGCTGTGCCACTCAGCTTGGTGTCATCTGCAAATTTGCTGGGGTTGCACTCTATCTCACTGTCTTTGCTGTTGATAAAGATGTTGAAGAGCACTGGTCCCATGATGGACCCTCGGGGGACACCAATTGTCCCTAGCCTCTACCTGGACATAGAACCATTGACAGCAACACTTTGGCTGCAACTTTCCATTCTTTATCCACCAATAATCCATCCAGCCCTCAAATCTGTATTTCTCCAATTAGAGATAAGGATGTGGTGCAGGACCACACTGAAGGCCTTGCATACGTCAGCAGTAGCCCTTCCTTTGTCTTCCAGTGCCATCACTCCATAACAGAAGGCCACCAGATGGGTCAGGGACAATGTGACCTTGGTGAAGCCATGCTGGCTGTCTCAGATCACCTCCTCATCTCACATGTGCCTCAACATATCTTGCAGGAGGATCTGCTCCAAGATCTTCCCATGCACACAAGTGAGGCTCACCAACCTGTATTTTTCTGGGTCGTCTTCTCTCCCTTTCTTGAAAATAGGAGAGGTGTTTTCTTTTATCCACTCACCAGGGACTTTGCTTGACAGTCACAACTTTTCAGATATGCTGGGGAGCAGCTTGGCACCCACAGCAGCCAGTTCTTCCAGGATCCTGGAGTGCATGTTGTTCAGCCCCACAGACTTGTACATATTCAGCCTCATGAGGAGGTTTTGGACTTGCTTTGCTCTCACAGTGGGGGGAAGGGGATTTTGCTCCCTTGTGTCTGCCTGTTCATCAAACAGCCAGAAGTTCTTATTCCCAAAGTTCAGGGTCCCATCTGCTCTTTGCCAGGCCTGTATTCCTCAAGATCATGGACTCAGCCAGGGCATATTCACTGCAGCCCAGGCTGCCTCCAGTCATAACCTCTTTCATGATCTCTGCACTGGTGAGCATCAGATCCAGCAACTCTTCACCTCTGGTTGATCTTCCAGTACTTGGACCAAGAAGTTATCCTCAGCAAACCCCAGGAGTCCCCTGGATTGCTTGCTGCCTGCTGTGTTGCTTTCCCAGCAGACATCTGGGTGGTTGAAATCTCCATCAAGATGAGAGACTGCAAGCACAACACTCCCTGCAGTTGAAGCAAGAAGGCCTCATCCACAGAATTCCCTTGTTCAGGCAGCCTGTAGTAGACCCTGACCACCAGATGTCCTTCATTGGTCTGGTCCCTAATTTTAACCCACAGGCTCTCAACAGCTCTTTGCAGTCTCTCTCCTTAACTTAGAGGGCAACTCCCCCACCCCTGTCCTGCCTGTTCCTTCTAAGAAGCTTGCAGCTCTGTTCTCGTGATAGTTTCCACTTTAATAAATCTTTTAACTTCTTCTTTTCCAACTGTGATAAAGTTTAAAGATTAAAAAGTATTTGGTGTTAATGTTGTTCATACAGGGTGTACAGAAGTAGTTTTTCCTCCTCCCTATAGTGCTAACTTGCATCCATGTTTCATTAAAGTGTCTTGGGGTTATGTATGAAAATTTTTGCACGTGGATATATAAACAGTATTAAAAATGTGTTATGCTCTCTTCAATATCTACAGGAGTATCAGACTAAGCTAACTTACCTAGTTCCTGAAAAGCAGTTGTTAAGTGAAAGAATTAAAAATGTTCAACTCGACAGCACTCAAAGTAAGTGCCTGCAAATGAGTTCTGTGGTTCACGTTGCTGGGTTCTTGTCATTTTATGTCATACTGTTTAAAAAAATAAGCTGTAGGATATAGAGGGCTCAATCCTACCTTTGTTTTAATATCTTTTCAGTGAGAGCCACCTAAGATTTGTTGCATCTGTATTCCATTACTTCTACTGTGTTGTAAATAAGAAGCAAACAAGCACATTTCTGTGAGAAACAGAGTTTGCTTAAAACTTCATTTCTGCAGACTGTACAATCCTCAGATACTGTGATCCTTATTACACAGTGTGTTTTTGGCAGCATTAAGTCAGGGGGGTTCATTAAAAGTTTGCACTGATCCTTTGTATCAAAGCACACTGCAAACTCCTGCCTTCAGAAGCTTGCAATGAATTGATCTAACATGATATGAAAAGCCATTTGTAAAGTATTCCGTATTACACGTAATGCCTATATGTCAGGTAGATGTCGGCCCTCTTCTTGGTGCTGTATGCAAACAGGAGGGTGAGCCAAAGGATTTCTGTAAGGAAAGAATTTGGGAATGTATGTATGTATATTGGGGAGAAAATAAATGGGCGAGAACAAAAATCCTTCTGAAGTTGTTTATCTTTCTTCTAATGCAGATGCAGGAATTGCTTCAGTGCAAAAGAAGTCTCTAGAAAAGGAAGAATTATGCCAAAGACTTAAGGAACAATTAGATGCTCTTGAGAAAGAAACTGCTTCTAAACTTGCTGAAATGGATGCATTTAACAGTCAGCTTAAGGTACGTCTGCTCTCTAAATACGTGCAGTAAGTGTATTTCTTCATCCATGTGTAAAGATGGCTGGCGCTTCCAAAAGGTCTTCCCAACTTTCAGTGTCACAAAAGAATTACCAGAAGTCTTGTAGCACAAGAAAAATTCATTTAAACCTATCCTAATGTACTAACATCTTGCTGATCATTGCTTTGCATGAATCGACTGTTGCTCACTATCAACCTTTGCTTTGGAATTGAGGTTTCTTAGGCTCTTGAAGGTTCTTTTTTATGGGGTTATACAGTATTCTTATGGGGCTACAGTCTTTGAATCATGGAGTGAAGTTTTAATTCTTGTTGAAAGGAGTGCAGGGTTTCATAGTCTATTGCAATGGGTCCGGTAACAGACTTAAGTGTTGCTCTGTAAGTCAGCATAGGCTGCTTCTTTGAGGATAAGGTGGTAAATGTTGACTGCTGGCCCTAAAGCTATTTTTGTTTCAGCAGCAACTCCTGATGTACCTAAAAATGCATACAGTGCTCAGACATGCATCTGCTTAACTTTATTTCCTGGCTTACTCTCAGTGGCAGTGATGTGAACTGTATTCCTACGCAGTGCATTTATGCTGGGCCAATGTGAGGGCTCTGCACTGGCCATTGAAAAGAACAGGGATTGAATTTGTAAGCATTTCTAAGAGTTTCTTTTCTTGGACAAAGAAAGGCTGCATGAAACATTGGTGATGTGCATTTTTAGTTACTTGTATCCTTGCATGGCTTGCTGTGTTCAGTGGCTGCATCCACTGTTTAGTCTTCCCTAAAATATGTTTTCCAAAGTACAGTGCAAAGATTAATTAGCTTTTTATCTGCCTTATCTTACAGTGTGACAGTATGGATGATTCTGTTCTTCAGTGCCTTTTGTCTCTGCTAAGCTGTCTCAACAACCTCTTCCTCTTACTTAAGGTTATTTTCTAATCTTTGGCTCTTTTGCTTTTTAATTATTTCGCATTTTTTTTCTCTGCTTACCCTTTCTGTTTGGATATTTAACTTATGTTAAAGAAATTTTCCTAAAAGAAAATAGTTTTGTCCTTTCTGCTAGCTTTTAAATCCTCATAAAGATGTACAGTTTTGTTTACCTGCTTAGAAAGCCAAACTGCAAAGTGATGATAGCTGTTTTATTTCTGAATGGACTGTGTTTAAGTTGTTTTACTCAACATTTTCTTTTTAGTTAAGGTAACATCAATAAAAAGAGCATTGTCTAAGATGGAAGCAGTGTCATCTCCCAGCTTTCCATCTGTTGCTCTCTCTGTGTCTCACCATGTCTAGTTCATATACCTGAAGCTGGGAATCATAAAATCATAGAATGGTTGGGTTGGAAGGGACCTCAAGGATCACGAAGCTCCAACCCCCTGCCACATGCAGGGCCACCAACCTCCACATTTCATACCAGCCCAGGCTGCCCAGGGCCCCATCCAACCTGGCCCTGAACACCTCCAGGGACGGACGGGGCACCCACAGCCTCTCTGGGCAGCTGTTCCAGCACCTCACCACTCTCATAGTGAAGAACTTCCCCCTGACATCCAACCTAAATCTCCCCTCCCTCAACTTCAAACCATTTCCCCTTGTCCAGCAGTTCTCTACCCTTTCATAGAGCTGACTCCCCTCCTGTCTGTAGGCTCCCTTTAGGCACTGAAAGGCTGCAATGAGGTCACCTCACAGCCCTCTTTTCTCCATGCTGAACAAGCCCAGCTCCCTCAGCCTGTTTTCATAGGGGAGGAGCTCTGGCCCTCAGGTCAGGTATATGGAGTCAGGCATATGAATTCTGAGTTTGAGACTGAAGCGGTATCAATGCCCAGATGATGATATATGGCACAGCAACAACCATGCTTTTAAACCACCAGATTAACCCTGTACTAAAGCTTGCTTCCTGTTTTCCCTCCATGCTGCTTTTGTCTGCTGGTGTCAGAAATCTGGCTTGGTTTTTTTTCCTTTTTATATCAAAGATACGAGAGTTTGTTTCCATAGTAATCCTCAGTTTCCATGTAGCATGAGAAAATATTTTCAACTGAATACATCTGGGGAAAAAACAGCAGCAAATAGATCTGTTTGAGACTGTAACCGATACAGAAATCTTGTTCACAGGATTTGCACAGCATTTCTCAGGCATTGTGATTGTGGTTGGCAGTGCTTACTGTGGTGGGAACAGATCATTGATAACTGCTTTATTTGCATTTCATATCAGATACAGAAAGTCAGAGTACACCAGTAGCTCAATATGTGTCAGTAGGACTCCTCATAGTAGTGTGACATCTAACTTAGTACTGTGACAAAATAAGTTCTTGAAGTATTCAAGTTATTGCTGGTTTTGTTCCCTGTAAATGTAATTATCCCAGAGATTCAAGCTCTGTGTTCTGTGAAAATGTCCGTAATCAGAGGGAGATGGAATAGGAACTGAAGAATGTGCCCCAGAAAGTAGAAGTTCATAGAGGAAGAAGGCAGTGTGAGTGTGTTAGGCTCCAGCTGCCTGCAGTGGTAAGCCTACTGAGGATGTTTTTCAGCTTTTTGATGGAGTTATGGAACTGATCATTCCTATTCTGCTCAAATAATTTCAGTCTTCCATTGGCATTTGTCATTATATTTTACAATTGGGAACAAAGAGAAAAAACAGAAACATTGCAAAGGGGAACACTGGGGATGTATTCTCAGCTTTATGGTATTGTGTTGGCTTTCAGTTGAAGCCTGCCTCTTCAGCTGTGTTTGGTGGTTCTCCAAAGTGTGCTTCACTGTCATCTTTGTCCTCACATAGTGTTGTATTGAAAAGTGAAGTCTTCCTGTTTCCTGTCACATTTGCTGTTTCCAGCAGGTGTATGTCTGAAGGGCTCTTTGAAAGCCTGAGTTCTATGAAAGGACTTGCAAACCTGCCAGCTGTTTTCATACTTGAGTTTGTTTGACTCTGCAGTGACCTTCAAGGACTGTTAAGAACTCAGTGTTATGTTGTTCATTTGTATGGTTAAAATCATACTTTGGTTCACAAAGTGTTACAGCGCTTGGGTGCTTCTCTCAAAAGATTCATTTCGTTTCTTATGATGTACTTTATTATGATGTACTTCATTATGTTTTCTTATTAGGACCTGAGAGAAAGCTACAGCACGCAGCAGTTAGCCTTGGAGCAGCTCCATAAGATCAAACAGAGCAAAATAAGAGAGGTAGAGAAAAGAAGAGCTGAACTTGCGCAGAAAAAACGGCTGGAAGACGAAGCTGCAAGGTACCATATCTTAAAGTGTGTCAGCATAGCAGTTTTTAGAGCAAAGTAACTGATTTTAATACACACAAAGTATAATTGGCAAAAATACATCCTGGTTAGTTGCCTTGAGAAAGCAGTTTAAATGAAGTACCACTGAGACAAGGTGTTCTGCATTTCCTCTTTCTGATCTGTTTTTATCGTTTCGAGGAATTTAGAAACTCAGGTTTGAAGGGCAAATAAACCAAGCAACACTTCTTCTATTAAGATTTTAGCTTCTTTTATCATAGAATGGCCTGTGTTGCAAAGGCCCACAGTGCTCATCCAGTTCCAACCCCTGCTGTGTGCAGGTCGCCAACCAGCAGCCCAGGCTGCCCAGAGCCACATCCAGCCTGGCCTTGAATGCCTGCAGGGATGGGGCATCCACAGCCTCCTTGGGCAACCTGTGCCAGTGCCTCACCACCCTCTGGCTGAAAAACTTCCTCCTAAGATCCAACCTAAACCTCCCCTGTGTCAGTTTGAAACCATTCCCCCTTGTCCTATCACTATTCACCCTCATAAACAGCCATTCTTCTGTTTATACACTCCTCTCAAGTACTGGAAGGCCACAATGAGGTCTCCCCAGATCCTTCTCTTCTCCAAGCTCAACAAGCCCAGTTCCCTCAACCTTTCCTCGCAGGAGAGGAGCTCCAGCCCCCTGACCATCTTAGTGCCCTCCTCTGGTCCCACTGCAAGAGCTCCATGTCCTTCCTGTACTGGGGGCCCCAGGCCTGGACACAGTACTGCATGTAGATAATTCTCACACATCTGGAATTCCTCATGTTTTCTCCTTTGTTGTTTTGTTACCTTTAAAAAGTTCTTAAATATTTCCTTAAAAGCACTTCTTCTTGAGTAGTTGCTAGTTCTTTGTGGTGTGTATTAACTCTGTTGTGAGATAGGTACTTATACAGTAGGAAGTACATTGACTTCTCAATTCATCAAATCATTTAGGTTGGAAAAGACCTCAGATCCCCAAATCCAACCCCACCCCACCCCACCCACTGCCCACATCCCTCAGTGCCCCATCCCTACATTTCTAGAACAGTTCCAGGGACAGTGACCCCACCAGTTCCCTGGGCAGCTGTGCCACTGCCTGTGTTAATCCTGGGAGCTCAATAAATGAGCCACTTTTGAACTGTAAGTTTGCTTCCAGAGGAGGACCAGGGTGTTAAAATAGGTCTTTGAGCAAATCATTTCTGTAGTCCTTGTTCATGTGTGAGGTGCTGGTTTTGTGCTGCTCAGCTTGTAGTAAGAAATCAAGCTTTTCAGTTGTTGCCTCTTGCTTTTTCACGGTCTTGCTCTCAACAAGTGTAGTTTCTCTTGTGTTGCTAAGAAACAGTAGTTTTTGGGGTTTTGTACTTGCTCTTCTAAGATGCCACTGTTTTTCTTCCCTCCTGACTTTCTGCCGTCAGCTACCCATTTTATCCTTAGTAGCTGAAGAGTGTGGCAGCGGTGGGACAATAAACACTGAGTAGATACTGAAAACAGGGAACCAAAGCAACAAAGGTAGCATGCAAAGACTATTCCTATGTTTATAAAAGAATGTAATTTTACTATTCATCTATTTGGAAATGTTAGTTTTCAGTCGTGGGGCTTGGAAGCTTGCTGCCATGGTGGACAGCTTCAAGCCACCCTTGTTAAATGAATGGACTATGTCTTGCTTGTGGGAAAAGCAAGCAGAAGTGTATGTGGAGGCAGGTATCTATGTGGCAGTCTCCCTGTACTAAGAATCCATTTATTACTTACCCGTGGGATATACTGACACTGTTGTGTAGATAAAGCAGTCTCCTGTGGAAGAGCTTATTGTTCAGAGAGAAAAGTAACTGCTATCATAGATTCAGGTTTGTTTACAAAGCTCACTTAGAAGTGAAGTTGAGTATTCTGTGAACAGAATCTCTTTCAATTTTAGATGAATGTTCTCCTACTCTCATTTCCTTTTTTTAAGGAAAGCAAAAAGGGAGAAGGAGAACCGATGGCAGGAAAATATCCGAAGGGAAGAGGAGGAGAAGAAGAAGCGATTAGAGGAAGAGAGAATGCAGGAAAAGGTTCAGGAAAAGCTTCTTGAAGAGGAGGAGAAAAATAAGCAAGCTGGGATCTTGAGAGAAACAGAGCAACGGCAGAGACAACTGGAGGAAGAGAAAAGAAGGCAAGAACAAATTGCAAAAGAAGCTGAGGAGAGGCGTAAGCAGAATGAAGAAGTAAAAAAGATAAAAGAAGTCACCACCTCTCATGAGGCAGAGAAACGTGCTGCTAAATTAAACATAAGTGAGAAGTTTGGAGATCTGTTGAAACCAACAGAGGGTAAAAGTCTTAAGCCACCCTGGACTAATGAAGGTAATCTTAGATTGTTGCCTCGGTGATTCTTGTTTTCCTAAGCCATTTTTCATTCCTTAGGTGTATTAATGTGACACTGTGGCACATATTATATGCAAAACACAATGTTCCATGTTTTTACTTAGCTGTAAATCATCCTATTGATTTAGTTTGTCTCTATCAGTTTTCACCACTAATGGCCCCAATGGCAAATCTTCCAGTGATGGTGGCTAACAAACTGTAGGTGTTGGAAACAGAAGTACTGTAGCTTTATTTGTAAGGTCTGATCTTTCTGTCATTAAAGCAGAACTCTGACATAGAGCTTTGTCAGGTGATGAGTGGATGCACAGGTAATCCTCAGTGATTTATTAACACTGAAATCCGCTTCTTTTTGCACCACTCAGTGCACTGATTAACAAAAAAAGAACTGAAGTCAACTTGACTTTCTCTGCAGGGCTTCAGAAATCCTTGTTTAACAATACTTTCCCAGAAGATGACTTTACTGCAATTCAGCTTTCTTTAGTTGTTGCCAGTTCTCATTAGCCAGCTTAATTAACTGAGTTAAGCGAGAACCAACTGGGGTGCTGAAAGATAAAATCCTAGAATGGCCTGGGTTGAAAAGGTCCACAATAATCATCTAGTTTCAACCCCCTGCTATGTGCAGGGTCACCAACCAGCAGCCCAGGCTGCCCAGAGCCACATCCAGCCTGGCCTTGAATGATGATGAGTTTTCTTATCATTTCAGGCAATGCCATCAGTGCTTCAGAATCCAGAAATTCCGTTGCCTTTGTAAACTACAGAGCTTTGTATCCGTTTGAAGCAAGGAATCACGACGAGATGAGCTTTAATGCTGGAGATATAATTCAGGTGAGATTTGCCATTTGTATTTAACATGTCACAAAAGAGCTCCCTTCTTCTGACCCTAAGAGGAAACAAAAGCAGTTTGTGTTGTTTTGGCTTCCTTTTCAGATATAATTAGCTGTCTCGTTGAACTGCTAGTGTCTTATTTTAGAAATACATCAGCAGCCACCACCTCCTCTTCTACCCCCAACCTCAACTAAGCTAACTGGCTGCTGGGATTTGATTAGCTGCTAATTTTAGCCTGTTTTTTCTTACTCTGCCTTTGATGATACGCAGCACAGCACGATGGAGGCTTCCGTATTGACACGGATGTGTAGCACAAATGCTCCACGCTTTATCATTACAGTAAATAACAAAAGTTTTGGATGCCTTGTGAATAAAGTTGATTTGTCTTTTATTAAAAATTAAGATTTACTGAGAAATATTTGTGTTTCCTCACTTCAGAGCAGCACAGCTCTTAATACTGCGCCAGTTTTCATGTGCTGCTTGGCTGGCCAGCCACTGCTTCATGGCCATGCAGTCAGAATTGCAACACAACACATCATAATTTTGGCAAGCCAGAATTGCTCCTGGTGTCGTCTGTGGTCCCTCGTTGTCACGTGGTTTTGGGTCCTGTTTGAAGGAGCACGACACCTGAGGCTGTCTCCACTTGCCTCCACAAGTCACTGTGTTGGTCTTTTACCTGAGGAGGAGCTGCTGGAGACACAGTAAAACTGCATCATCACCAGTGTGTAATCAGCTCAGTTCTGGAAGGAAAGAGAATTACAAATGCTGCACCTGTGAGCGTAGCTCGTGCTGTTTGGTCTACCAGTGGGTGCTGACATATGATAGATATCCTGTTGTTTCACACTGCAAATTGTTTTCTTTGTGTTTATCCTCCTCCCCATAGGTTGATGAAAAAAATGTTGGAGAGCCTGGCTGGCTTTATGGGAGCTTCCAAGGACGTATTGGTTGGTTTCCATGCAATTACGTGGAAAGAATACCAGAAGGAGAAAAAGCTTTGTCTCCAAAGAAGGCCTTACTTCCTCCTACAGTATCTTTATCTACTACCTCAGCTACTTCAGAGTGAGTTTTGTTATATTTGTGTTCAGATTGCTTGTTTCAAGTTAAGGTAATGTGCTGCGTGGTATCAGTCAGTGATCTAGAAAATGTAAAAGAAGAGGACTTATTGAAGAACCTATTAGAAAGTCATTGTTTGCATATTTTAAATATTTGATAGGCTTTTTTTTCATTGTGTAGAGTATAGAATGGCCTGGGTTGAAAAGGCCCGCAGTGCTCATCCAGTTCCAACCCCCCTGCTGTGTGCAGGGTCACCAACCAGCAGACCTGGCTGCCCAGAGCCACATCCAGCCTGGCCTTGAATGCCTGCAGGGATGGGGCATCCACAACTGTAGTATTACTTGTTTTTATCTATATTAAAAAAAAAAAAAAGAAGTTTATTTTAAAAGCACTTCAAGTAGAATCAAAAGTGCTGTGTGTTTATTATGTCTGTCTTCAATTTGCAGACCACTTTCACCAAGCAAATCTGTAGAAGAGTCAGATTACCAGAACGTACATTTCTCCAACCTGAACGTTCATGCAGCGTGGCAACAGAAGTCAGCTTTTACCCGCACTGTGTCCCCTGGATCTGTGTCACCCATTCATGGACAGGTACATTGTGTGTTCTGACGTAATTCCATCAATGGACTGGTGACCAAGAGGACACGTGCAGTGCATTTGTGAATTGTGATAGTTTTCACCTGTAAATAAGCACACGAGATGTTTGTGACAGATAGGAAACAGCGGAGATTGTTCCTTAGTCACCTCTGTAAAACATTGACCAGACCAAAAAAAGCCAACCAAACAGTTAGGAATGAACTTGCTTGGACTGCAACAAGTGATGCATCAGTGCATGTTTAACCCACACCAGTGAGGGTGAGTGCTAACACATCTCTGCTTCTGCCTTACCAGGGGCAGCCCGTCGAGAACTTGAAAGCACAAGCACTTTGCTCTTGGACTGCAAAAAAAGATAACCACTTGAACTTCTCCAAAAACGATATCATTTCTGTTCTGGAGCAGCAGGAAAACTGGTGGTTTGGGGAGGTGCATGGAGGAAGGGGTTGGTTTCCCAAGTCTTATGTCAAGCTCTTACCTGGAAGTGAGAAGAAAGAGGAGTAAGTGTAATTTTGACTAGTATTTTATTTGACAGTTTGCAGAGGGAGGTGTTCCAGGGGGCAAAATGATTGCAGTGTAGATTCTGAATGCTGTTTGATTTACACCCGTACAGCTTTAGGCTTTTATTATTTCATTCTTGGAAGGCAATTAATGTTGGGCTCCCTGCTGTGTAAATAAACAGTCTTAAAAGGTGAGTGCTGTGAAAAGTCAGTGGTGGCTGATTATCCATTAGAGTATTTACTTAAGTCTTGTTAATGCTGGGGTGGCTGCACCATTGTGTGTGAATTGTTCTCATCGTGTTATGATGAAAGTTCTTAGAAATACTTCAGAATGAGAGAATTTGGGCAAAAATCTTTATGGATGTGAGTAATTTGTAAGTAATACCTTCTAGTTTTATAGTATGATGTTGATTTTGGAGTGTGGTGTGCTCTTGGTTGCTGCTCAGGTCTTAAAACCTGTGATCTGTCACTTTTTAAAAGTGGATGGAGCTTTTGTAATGAAAAAATAGCAACTTAGAGACACTCAAGCGAGCTTAGGCTCATCCTAATAAAGGGATGTGTTGGTCAACGTTTTGATTATTCAAATATCCTTTTTAATTTCTGCAGGCCAGAAGCCATTTATGCAGCAGTAAAGAAGAAGTCCAGTGCACAGCCCTACCCAGCAGGAGAAGGTAAGAGTGCATAACAGTGTGTGATGGAGCTGACATATGTGAGACATATCTGAGCAATTCCCTTAGTGCTTGTCCAGAAAATACCGTGCAAATGCTGAGCTGTTGTTAGGAGAATCCAAAAACGAGAACTTAAGTAATATTTGTAATTAATTCAGGTTGAGCATAGGCATCTTGGTTTTGTTTGGCTGGGTTTGATTTTGTTTGATTGCTTGTTGTTGCTTTTTTTTTTTTCTTCCTATGATTGGGTGTAAGTTCCCCAGGATTCTGCTTATCTGCAGTCTGTTCCAAGTGTGGTAACTCACTGCTGAATGCATGTCTGTAAAACATTGTGTATCCTTAACTCAGAGGTGTGAGCACGAGGCAAGCTGTGATAGCAGTCTGTAAGGTAGGTTGGGTAGGTTGCTTCACAGGCTTGCTAGGACATTCAGGGGAGGTTTAGGTTGGATCTTAGGAGGAAGTTTTTCAGCCAGAGGGTGGTGAGGCACTGGAACAGGTTGCCCAAGGAGGCTGTGGATGCCCCATCCCTGCAGACATTCAAGGCCAGGCTGGATGTGGCTCTGGGCAGCCTGGGCTGCTGGTTGGTGACCTGCACACAGCAGGGGGTTGGAACTGGATGAGCACTGTGAGCCTTTGCAACCCAGGCCATCCTCTGAGTCTATGATATGATCCACACTATGGACACTGTGAGGGGGGCTGACATCCAAGTGTGATGGACTTTTATCCTTGTATCTGAAACTGTTCTCTCCACCTCTATATGTGCTGTCTGTGCAGAGTACGTTGCACTGTATTCCTATTCAAGCTCTGAGCCTGGCGACTTGACTTTCACCGAAGGTGAGGAAATCCTGGTGACCCAGAAAGAAGGGGAATGGTGGACAGGGAGCATTGATGACAGAACTGGGATCTTCCCCTCCAATTATGTCAGACCAAAGGATCAAGAAGTGAGTTGTTACTTTAAGTCTTGCATAACTCATGGTGCTTTTTCCTCTGTTTTAGCGTATTTCTGTTATTGATACCCGTCTATTAAACGCTGATTTGAAGCAGAGATTACATTGCTGGATAGGAAAGAGGATCCTAGGGGACTCAAGTCCCAGATCAGTGCTCTAACCACAGTGTCCCATTGTTGCTCTCACAGCAGGATCTTGGTGTTTTGTTAAATTAGGGCTCAGAGTTGAAACCTCCATCTACGTGCCACATACTTAAAAACAGCGTGAATAAACTCTGCTGGTTTTATTAAACATGAAAAGAATATTGTTGTGTCTTTGTTACAGGGTTCTAGTAATGCTGGCAAAACTGGAACAATAAATAAGAAACCTGGTGAGTGTGTTATAACTTTTCAACATTTTGGACTGTGATTTAAGTGATTAATAAAGCATGTATGTTCATAGCAGTGTTTTAAGGTCTGCTGGTGTGCTTGCCTACAAGATAAATACCAGCTTCTTTCTTTGGAAATAGCTCTTATAGTAGTGAAAATATAACAAAGACAATTAATATCCTCTCTTTTCAGAAATTGCTCAGGTGACTACTGCTTATGCTGCATCAGGAAGTGAACAGCTTAGTCTTGCTCCTGGGCAGCTCATACTTATCCTGAAGAAAAATGCTAGCGGATGGTGGCAAGGAGAGCTGCAGGTGAGCGATTGGAGGAACAGTAATTCTGACTTGATGTGCAGCAGTGAGGGGTTGTTTGGTTTAATTTGAAATGAGCAACTGAAAGCTGGTTGGAAAGTTGCAGTACCTCATTTGAGACTCTTTAATTGATGTGTAAGTGGGATTTTCTTAGAGCAGATATACGGCCCTACTGCGAAATTGTGCAGTGAAATAATTAGCTGCACTTAAAACCTTTGAATGTACATATTTGGCAGAGCATATTCAGATGCAGCTTTATTTGAGTTTGGTTGTTTCATCCTTTAGCCAGATCTTAGCTTCTGAGATGCTTAGTGCTTAATTGCTGTTGAAAGACCAGCTTTGTTTTCCATAGGCAGAACTGTGTGATGCATCTGTTGTGTTTTTCCAATCCTTATGCTGTTTTGTTTCTTGACTTTGTAATTACCGTTTTCTACAGGCAAGAGGGAAAAAGAGACAGAAAGGGTGGTTCCCTGCCAGCCATGTGAAGTTACTGGGTCCGAGCAGTGAGCGAACCACATCTGCTGCCCCCTCAGGTGAAAAGAATGGTTTTATTTGTATTTGAGTTAGAGTATGTTATTGAACTACTTGGATTGTTCACATACTAATTTGAATTAACACTGTGTTTAATGGCCTTATCTTACTGTGCTTTGCTGTAGAAGGTGAACTCCTAGTCAGAATCTGAGTCTTTTGGCAATATGTGTGCATTCAGATTTTATCTCTGTCCATGAAAGGGAAAATCTCCCACTTGCTTACAGCTAATCCTTCATGGGATCCCTGCCCCAACCTATGCTATTTGTAAGGCTTTTTAATTTTCCTGCCTGCATTGCAGAGCAGTGCTCACCTCGTTTGAAAACTCCTTGCCAAATTCTAGCAAAAACCCTACAGAAAACTCGCAGTCATTTGCAAGCACCTTGGAATTCCATGCACTGCTCTTTCTAAGAAGGAAACTGAGCTGCACTTCCCACAGCTGTGTATTTTTCATTTTAGTACCCGAGTACAAATTGATGATTACACAGAAAAGTAGCTTTTGTAGTTGTGTGGAGCTCCCCACAGCCATGCTTTGGTTGTACAGTGGTTTCCTGGACAAATCTTCCCTTTGCTGGAACTTGCAGCACATGGAAGCAGTGCACGCTTCCTTTGCTGCATTTTTATCACAAGTAGAGTCTGCAAGATGACCAAACTCACTTTCTGTGCTGAGCCAATGGAAGAGACAGAAGTAAACTTGATTCCATAGCAAGCTGTGGTCACGTCTGGTGTTTTTCTTTTGTAACAGTTGGTGTGAAATTGTTTCTTTCCTGTGTCTATGCAAAATACTGAAAAACTGCCTTACTGCTTTGTGTCCCAGCATCCTGCTAACTTTGCTTTTTCTTCATAGTGTGTCAAGTAATAGCAATGTATGATTACATGGCAAACAATGAAGACGAGCTCAGCTTCTCCAAAGGGCAGCTTATTAACGTGCTGAGCAAAGACGATGCTGACTGGTGGCAAGGAGAACTCAATGGTGTGACAGGTCTCTTCCCTTCCAACTACGTGAAGATGACCACAGATTCTGATCCAAGTCAGCAGTGTAAGCAACAATTTTATTAAAAACCATTTTGTTTCTTTCTTTCTTTCAAAAGTGCATTGCTGTTCTTTTGCTTTGAACTTGGAATTTTGAGTTCCAAGCATCAACTGAAGTTATTGGGATTTTAAATACTCTTTCTTTAAATACTTTTCTTTGGAACTCTGTACTTGAAATACTTCTCTATTTAACCTGCAAATAACCATCAGATTACCAACAGCCAAAGTGCAGTAGTGAGAGTGTGAGGGTGAGCTAGGGCAATACATCTGATGGGTGTCCACCTAAAAGAGAGGCTGATGTACAGATATCTGGTGTTTGATAGCTGGAACTGACTGGAAGCTGGTGCAGGACTATTATGCTTCATTGTAGGACATCCAGAAGTTTCATAAATCATGAAAAAAGTGTCTGCTGTAGTCTTGTTTAACTTAAATTTAACAATTTATCAATTCAGTAGAAATGATCACAAAGGATTTAAAATATATATATATATATATATATAGAAAATTCTAGCAATAATAAGTGAAGTAGTCTGTGGTAGATGTGAGCCAGGACTGACACAACTGCTCGTGTCCAGCTCTGATAAATAAGGTATATGTATCAAAGCAACATTAAGCTGAAAATCATCAGCAACGGCCTGAGACCTGAATGCCAGGATATTCGCCTGTCTGAAGGTCAGGCGTTTTCCTGCAGGCTTTTTTTGCACATAAATATAGGAAGTGTTTCTGGTCCCCCACCCACCCTCTTGGTCTTCTCAGTTGTCGTTTCTTTTGTCAGTTTTCCTCAGAGAAAATGACCACTGCTCTCACTCCTTCAGCTTTTTATTCTTGGGCACTTTAATTAAATCAATGTTTCATCAGCCCATGGCATTTGTGGCTTTGAGAGCCCGTTAGGCTTTGGGTAGGTGATGGGAAAGTTGTCCCTTTCACTTAGCAAGCCACATCCCTTCACTTGCTGTTTTTTGCTAGGCATCATTTGTATTTTTTGCAGTACAAAGGCATACATCTGGAATTCTGGTTGAGGTATACCCAGCTCTGTGGGAGCAGCTGGCACTTGAGATTTGATGAACTTAGTTTGGTTGTTAGAGAAGAATTCCCAAATGTGGTGATGGAGGTCCAGCTTGGGTTGGAAAGTTTGGCTTGTCCCCGCAGTAGCTGTTACCTGGCCAAAATGCCCCATTCTTGAGGTTTTATTTGTAGTTAATTACATCTGTGCTAATGTTCCAGGTAACACATTTTTATTTTATGTATTCTAAACATTTCTGACTGTGACTTTGATGTCAAAAACTGCTGTGTTTAGATTGAACTTAAACTACTTTTGATTGAGCTTATCTAAAAGATTGACATATTCCTTTGGAAGTATTCTGTTTGCATACAATTTGGCCAAAATAGCATAGACTACATCCAGACAGGTCATGAAATTGAGGTTCTGGCTGAGTTTTTCACTCAGAGGGTGGTGAGGCACTGGAACAGGTTGCCCAAGGAGGCTGTGGATGCCCCATCCCTGCAGGCATTCAAGGCCAGGCTGGATGTGGCTCTGGGCAGCCTGGGCTGCTGGTTGGTGACCCTGCACACAGCAGGGGGTTGGAACTGGATGAGCACTGTGGGCCTTTGCAACCCAGGCCATTCTATGATTAAACACTCCTGAACTTCTCAAAAATGAGAAAGATCTTAGCTTATCACACCACTGACTTGTGTAGCTGGATGTGATGAGTGCAGGATGGTTATGTATAAGATAAGTTTTCAACAAAAGCAATCCTGAGATCAAACTGCAATTGGAAGCATTTGATAGATATCATTTGATGTGATAATCTTTCTCATTGTTTGCTGATACATCATTAAGCTGTCTTCTTCTCAGCCTTTGGATTGTGGCTGTGTGAAGAGAATTATCTTTTGAGATGGCATTGACAGGGCCAGCCAGCAGCAGTCAGCAAAGAGCAGGTGTTGTCCCTACTTGGTTGGTGTAAATATTGCAGTGCTTCTGTTGACAAACACACGTTTCTCCTCCCACTACTTCTCCTGATCGGTTGAATATAAGAGTATTTGAATGGGAACAAACTGGGTTTACTCACAGAGGTTTGAGACTTGTGATAATTCTGCTTTCCCCTCAAATTTAAACTCTGTTATATGGACCACCTTTGTATCCAGTCTTTCCTGGGGCTTACTGGTTATCCATGTGGTGCAGACCTCCCTAATAAGGTTCCCCTTAGGTGGTTCACCTCTTGAGTTGTGTCAACAGCTCTCTGGACAGAAGAAGCTCTGCTGCCAAGGATGACTTCTTGTTGGCATGCATTCTGGCATAGGGCTCTGCAAGGGAAAAAACAATTCAGGATGCCATAGCTTTGCCAGCAGCTCCTACTACAATTCAGACCTTGGTCATTGCAGAACAGAAAATACTGAGTCATGCTCTCAGTGACCTTGGTGTCTGTGAGAGTTGCACATGCTTTAATAATGTTTGATTAGCCCTTGTTCTGATGTCTGTCCCAAATCATCCACATAAGGAAGATGTGCAAGAGGCTTTAAAGCATAAGTAGCTGTAGATTTACCTAAAGGAATGTGTGTTACCTTCTGTTCTTTGAGTGCTCTTTCATCCATCCAGGGTGAGATCTTGTGCATGGCTGCTACCTCCATGGTACTGCCTGCCACGTGTACCTCCTGCTCTTGGCATGCATAGGGCAGCAGCGTGAATTTCCTTGGATGTTCTTGGGAACACTACTGGATCAACCCCCTCCCCCCAAAAAAAACCACCTTACTTCTACATGTGACATTGGAGAATGAGCTGAGTCCTGTCCTTTCAACAAGGAGCTGCCTTTCCAAAAGTTTCTCTGTGCACAATAGTTCATAATTCCTGTGCACCATCATCTGATCAATGAAGCTGACCCATTTTCAAGGATGTTCACAGGGAAGAGCTAAGTTCTGCACTGACGTGCTTGGGGTGGGTGTGTTCCAGTGTCTGTGTATGGACAATACACATCAAAACACTCAGAGTTACTGCCAAGGAACTTCTCTTTTTGGTTAGGCAGTAAGAGCTCATGGAATCAGTGGCTTTGAAGCATTTGCATGCCACAGATCTGAGTGCATTTTTCAACATGGGAAGATTCCAAGACATTTTAAGGTTTTGTTCAACAGAATATTTCCCCCCCCCCCCCCAGCCTTACCTGGAAGCAAATGTGAAATCAGTCCCCATTGTCACGTTGTCATTCTGTGTGTCTAAAAAGATGTGGTGAATCTCAGTCAGGTCTTCTCAAGCTTCCAGATCTGGGCTGTGGCCTGAAGGAGAGCCCATAAATCCAGGGCATCCATCTGCCTTTCCCCTGACATAGCAGTGCCTGCTCTAGATCTCATGGCCTTGGGTTTCTGATGAGAATATTGAATGATGTGGATAAATACCGGAGGCAGAATTTTGTCATTTCAGTCTTGGAACATAATAAAGCAGGTTGATTTGTGTGTGCCCATATGAATCAATTACAATGAAGTTTTCCATTACAAGTCTATGCTCTGCTTACCTAATGTCTCATCACAAGTTTTTTTTCAGGAGAAATCCCAGCTTTGTTGAAGTCTCAGGGAATTTTGCCCTTGCCTTTTCCAAGGAGCCTAGGGCTTGACTTTGTGGGTTAAAGTCTGTGTAACAGAAGGCTTCCTTGGGAAGAAACTTTCTCAAGTTGAGTCATTGCAGCATGTTTCTGTGTCAGCGATGACTGTCACAGCTGCTCAGTACTGCGTGTGTTCATAACTTGCAGTTTAAGAGTAGAAGTGCATGATGTCTGTTATCAGAAAGCTGTGTCGGTTGTTCCTTTCCAACCTTTTTGGTGTTGTTCTGTCTGTCCATAGAACTCATATATTTCACTCTTCAAATTTATGTTCATTTTATCCTTCATTTTTTTTTTTGTTTTTGTTTTTTTTAGGACCCAATGTTGTCTTCCAGTGTGAAAGCACCCCAGAGACCCACTATCCGAGTTTGACTGTAGCGTGGAGGCAGGGTGGCCAGCCCTGCTCACGTATCTCTGAAACAATCCTTTTGCTTCGCTTGAATGCTAGATCCAGTCAAGAAATTAGGTTATCCTGGGTTTTCTTATCTACAGTTACCGTTGATTTGTAAAAGAAAGGATAGTGGGTCTTTGTGTGGCTTTCACTGCTGCTCATTCTCGTTTCCTTTAGCATTTTTCTTTGGCGTTGATAATCCTCCATCATTAGCATGCATATCCAGTTATCGTTTGCATGGTGGGATTGCAGGCACACAAAGACCCACTATTTGCACAGTTTATCTGCGCTGTTTTGAATGGGGAGTTGTGTTCTTTTGATGTTGTGATGTACATACTTTGCAGAATTAAAATGTTTGCTGATTGCTGTTTTAATTCACTTGATTTAATCTCCTGCGTATTGAGCTTTTGAAATTGACAGCCTGTAGGGCTCACCCAGAAAACAAACCCTCCCTGTCTCAGCTGCTGGTGGTCACTGTGATTACAAATATACTGCACGATCCAAGCCTGAGGTCTGTTAGGCCTGGGGCAGTCGTGCCTCTAAGTAACCTTTTTATCAAGGAAAGAGATATTAAGCATAGAATGGAAGATATGTATTTGTTTTCTTCTCTCACAGGAGCTCTATGGCAGGAATTCAGGTTGTTTTGGCTCAATATGCCCTATCCCTAACCAATGTCCTTTAAGTATTTTATATTCTGACAGCTCACTGATGCTTTCAGTTTTGGCCACAGCAAATTGTGGTGGTTAGTAAGTACTTAAACAGCCTCTGTGCTATCAGCCCCCTCCCTGCCTAACACACAGGCAGCCCTGGCAAAGAGGTGCTGGGAGAAAAGGAACACTAAAAGACACCTGGAGCTGAAGGCAGAGAATCTGGGTTTAAGGCAGAGGGCACAGTTACACTACGCTACTGCTGTTGGTATGAGGAGGGAGGGAGCAGAACAAGAGGGCTGTAACCTTGATGCCCCTCTGGATGAAAGGAGTCAGCAGCAGCAGGCTGCTTGTCTGAGGAATTAGGAGAGTGATCCCGTAGGAGCGGGAGAGATGAAATTATTTAATGAATCAATTTAGTTGGTTTCTGAACCCGGTAACGAAACAGCAAAGGTCACTTATGCAATCAGAAATGTTTACAACCCACCCTGTGTTTACTACACATCTGTGAATGCCGTGAAGGTACGATCAGGAAAAGGTTGGTCAAACTGCAGAGACGTAACAGCCTTTCTCCAGCACCTCTATAGAAAGAGTGGAATGTAATGTATTTAATATGCTTTATCCAATAGTGTATATGTGCCCTTTAGGTCAGAGCTATCTCTTTTGTGCAATATTGACCACAGCAATGTGCCTACAGAAAACTACAAATGGATTTTTACTCTGGATGTATTTTGTCTCAATCAGTATTTTGCTATGGAATGAGATCATGTTACTGTAGGCAGATGATGTGCTCAGTAATTTCTTCTGTTCTGCCTGACTTGATTTCCTTTTGAAGTTACATTTTTCAGTATTTCTGCTAAAAGATGCTGAATGGTATCAAGCAGTCCCTCCCTATGGTCTAATAATCAGGTGATCTTACAAATTGCCCCATGTCTGCAAGGCACTGCTCACCTGTGGGATCGGAGCTCAGCTGACTTCCCAACATTCAGTGATTTCCTTGAGTGCCAAACTGCTGCTAATTCAGGGGGAAAAAAAGGAAAGCAACTTTACATCCCATCTGGAATGATGCAGGAAAAATAGCATTATGGCACTGGGTAAAAGCAGCTGGCCTTGGTTCTTGAGTGGTACAGTTGGGGTGTATGAGGACCATCTCACACAAGCAGCCCTACGTTTGGGTATGTAGGTGATCATAACCATTGAAACAGCTGCCCCTCTGCTTAAACTGATGAGTATTGTGATGAAGCACTCGAGGCTTTCACAGCTTCTGATGTTTCAGTATTACCTGAGTATGCCCCAGATCTTCTAACTAGTAATAATGATAACAGTATGATTTACTGATGCTGATTGGAAAAACCTCAGCCTCTGCCCTTGTGCACATCAGGCACAGTCACCTGAGAGCTCTCTCTGTTCTCCTGTCATGTGCTGGAGCAGAAAGAGCTGCACAAATATATCAGGTTATCAGTAAGAAAGGCTGTGCCAAGGATGTATTAAAGGCCAGATTTTAAAACAAGGTGTAGCTATAGAAGCTGTATTAAGCTGGGGGAAGAACGTTGGTCTTGGAGGTAAGGACAGGGTGAAAACAAGGGATACCTGCTGAACTGCCGATCCCCTCTCTGGCTCTGAGAGCCCAAATGCTTCTCAGAGCAACAAGACATTAACAGTTAAATCTGAAGCCATCCAAGAGAGCAAAAGGTGGCATTGCCTAAAGTGCAGTACTTAGTATTGTTTTCTATGAAAATGGGGGCTGTTGTGTAACTGGGTGTCCTACAGCCAATATTTATTCCATCCCAGTGCTTTGTCAGATTGTATCCCTGTGTGATGTTTCTGAGTGGGGTTCACCACCTGTGCATAGATCTATCTGCTCGTAGGAATGCTGGCGAACTGTGCCCTGCAGTGACATTGGGAGCTGCTGTAGGGCAATGCTGCTTCCCTGTAATGAACCAATAAACTGCTGCTGAACGGTGTGTGCTGCCTTAAAATACCTTCTGTTGTTCTCTTCGAGCTGGAGTATTAATCTGTGAGGATGACTGTTTGGACATGCAAATGCAGGCTGTGCTTAGCATGAGGCAATTGTTCATCTTTGGGTTGAAACGAAGTTGTAAGATAACTATGCAAATGTACTTTATTAAAGGGACACATAAAAGGACCCAGCTTGTCTGTTGTGGTTTTTTGTTCACCTGGGGACATCTTTTCAATTTGAATAGCTGACTACATGTGTTACGCTGCCTGGGTATGGGATGCAGTGACCGAGTCTTGCTTTTCACCTCTTGCAAACTGAAACATAAATTGCTGCTGTTGTGGTGGAAAGCACGTACTGCACTCAGCATTTAAGGGAGCTTGGGCAAAATTCTGATGGTGTTCCCCAGAGCCTGATGAAAACTGACCTTTTCATGGGCTGCAGGAGGCACAAAGGCATCTGAGCACTGCAGGCATGGCAGGAGAACAATGCTGTGATGTGCCAGCAGGTGTGGGTGCTGTTCAGCACCATCATCTGTGCTCAGCCTGGAATGAAGGGACTGCTTAATGCTGGTCCATGGCACTTGTGACAAGATGTACTTTTTCTGTGGTAGCCTAGGAGAAGAAGATAATATGGACACACACAAAAAGGACAAACCAACCAACAAAGCACACCCTACTCAGCACACCCCCAAACTGAACAAACCTATAGCCCTAAGCAAACCAAACTTCTTATGTGTGCAGTTTATGCATAGACCACCTCTGCCCCGAGGTGGTCTTCATTGTTGGGCTTGCTTCCTTCGGGGAAAGTGCTGGGCCATTCCTTGAGGCTTGAGGTGTCTTTCCAGAGTTGTCACCTTCTAAATGGGTGTTTATGTTGTTGGTTGTGTGGGGAAGTTCATGGGAATTGGGGAAAGCATGTAGTGCCTGAGCAGATCTCCTTCAAAAAATGTCCTCGTTCCCCTAGAACTTATCTCAAGTCCTAAATATGTCAGTAGTGCAGTGCTCTGTGTTTAGGGCCCATGTCTCAAAGGGGCCAGGCTCACAGCAGCTCTGTAGATGTTGTGCTCAGGAGGGAGCAAGGCAGACCTGCCCTGGGTTCCTCTGACAGCTTGGCGTTCCTTTGCTGATGCAAGCCAGAAGCCAAAGCAACAGCTTTCTGCTGCCATGAAAGGGCTCCTGGCTGTTAAACTAGCAGGAAAGTCCCGGTTCATTTTTTGCCAGGGTGTGAGCTGGAGGTAAGCTGAGTGCCAAAGCTGGTGCAGGGAGAGGGGCAGCAGGAATGTGGGAGGAGATGGGCAGAGATACAGGCTCACCATTCTGTGCCAGGGAGCCGACAGGTTACTGTGACTGCTGTAGAAAATACTGGCAAGTATGTTAGGTAGGCTGATCTATTCTCCCTTTGCTTTTCTTCCCTTCAGATACCAGTGCCTACACAGGCCTTCTGAAATCAGATAAATGGATTCCATACTATGTTTTCATGCCAGTATCATCAGACCCATCCCAACTCGAAGCTTTTTGAGCAGTGATGGTTTAAATGTAAACTAGTATTCATCCACTGATTCCAAAAGCAGTGACAGTCCAAGTGCAGGATTACTGCACAGCCATCTGAGTCAGCTGTTGTTTCGTGTCTAGCAATAAGCCTTATAAATCATACCTATCCTTGGTGTGTATGAAAAGTGTTTGCCTCCCAGAGTTTGTTTCAGCTTGACGTATATGGAACAAGACAGACACAAATGCAAGAGTACATCTGTTTCTAACAGTTACAATGCAAGCAGACAGGCAGGAGCTTCAGTACTTTGCCATCCCTGTTGTAGGGCTGCACGTTGCAACAGAAAAAAGAAGCACTTTGTCAAAGCTAAGATCTGAGGTCTAAGTGTGAGCAAACCAAGTACAGGTACTGTCCAGGCTCTGACTGTCCCAGAATGCAGCGTGTCAGGAACCAGCTGGGTCTAAATCCAGCTATGTACATGAATGGCATTGGAACAGAAGCAGCACGCATTGACCAAAGTCAATCTTGATGGATTATGCAATACCAAACTTCATAGGAATCACACCAGGCTAAAATTTCACTCCTTTTTTTCTTCTAATTTTATTCTCATTTTAACTTTGGAAGCAACTAAGGCTCGGAGCAGCATTCTCTGCAGCTGGAAGAGCTGCAATCCCAGAGCTCTTTGTATGAAGTAGTATTTATTTAGTTCTTGTTAGAAAACTTAAAAGTTCAAGATCCTTCTGGATGCACGTAGCAGAATTGAAAAGCCCTCATTTTACATCTGGCTGTTGTATTTTCTGGTGTAGATTTTATCAAAACTGGATGCAGCTGCATCAAGTGATCAGTATATACTCTTAAATAAACTGTAATTGTTTCTTCTTTTTTTCCTTGCTCCCTTGCAGTGCTCTGCTAGCACGTGATGGCCAACAGGTGGATCAGAGTTGCACTTTATGTACTCTCCTTTACCCATCTAAACATATTTACCACTTTGTTTTTGCCACTTTTCGTTTGGTTACTAAACCTCAAACACTGCTGGTCATGTTTACTAACACAGATAATGAGGAGAAAAAGTGTGAAACTGTAGAGTCTGCATGTTCCCGTAGAGAACTGGATTTGTGTCATTGAATGTTCTCTGTGTCCTTGTGCATGGTTTGGATTATTTGTACTCAGTGCATCAGAATAATTCAATGTATCTCTGGCTCATTTGGTTTCTAAACTAGAGAACAACTTAAAACTATGCATCACGACTTTGCAAATATATCTTGGTGGTTTGTATAATAAATTAATAGCTGAGGCAGATTACTTGAGATACGGGGTCAAGATTAAAGGTGCCATGCTGTAAATCAGCACCAGACACGTTCTAGATGACTTCATCTCACGGCAGACGTTATGTAAGGTAAGAGGAAAACATGGCTTCGAAATCAGTGTTGCAGAAAAGAAGATGCATAGGAAGTTACAGGAAGTCAGGAATCCTTATTCTGTATCACAGCATGGGAAGAAGGGATGCTCAAAGGAATGAAAAAGTGGCAGACTCAAAGCTGCTGTAAAGAAAGCAGGGTGCAAACCACAATCAGTTGAAATCCAGTGCTGCTGTGGACAGGGGCTTTAAAAGGAAGTGCTTATGTATAGTGTGACCCTTGGACTGGCTTATGTTGATGTAACTTTGTGAATTCATCACATTGGAAGGCTTGAGTGGTATCTGAACTACTGGTTTGCTTCTTGTAGGGTGTGCTGATCTCCAAAGCCTCGATACCATGCAGCCAATGGAAAGGAAGAGGCAGGGCTACATCCACGAACTCATTCAGACGGAAGAAAGGTATATGGATGATCTTCAGCTTGTCCTAGAGGTGAGATGCTTTCATATGGAAGTCTTTGGAAAAACTCCACCTGTGTCCTTAAGAATAATAGCAGTGAAGAGATGCTTAAGAATTGTGAAATGCTAGAGGAAGGCATGAGGTTGTGTGAGTACCTCCCTTTCCTCTTGAATCATAGAATGGCCTGGGTTGAAAAGTACCACAGTGATCATCTAGTTTCAACCCCACTGCTGTGTGCAGGGTCACCAACCAGCAGCCCAGGCTGCCCAGAGCCACATCCAGCCTGGCCTTGAATGCCTGCAGGGATGGGGCATCCACAGCCTCCTTGGGCAACCTGTTCCAGTGCCTCACCACCCGCTGTGTGAAATGTTACGACATGTGGTTGTCCAGCAAGCTAAAAAATTATGTGAAAAACAAAGCAAAATCACTGGTGACCTAACGAAGGGGAGAGAAAGTGCTTTTTTCTTCGAAGAGCTGCTCAACTTTCTGATTTTTTTGATTGCAGGTTTTCCAGAAGCCAATGGCTGATTCGGGTTGTCTCACAGAAGGGGAAATGGGGCTGATCTTTGTTAACTGGAAGGAACTCATCATGTCAAATACCAAGTTACTGAAGTGAGTACTGGTGTTTTTGTCTTGTGCTTCTGTGTATGTGCTGTGTATGCAATGTGTGCATTCAGAACAGTTGAATGCAAGACTGGAAGATAATTTATTTTCTCTTTAGAGCCTTGCGAGTGCGTAAGAAAATGGGAGGAGAAAAAATGCCTGTACAGATGATTGGGGACATCTTGGCAGCAGAGCTGTCACACTTGCAGGCCTACATTCGGTTCTGCAGCTGCCAGCTTAACGGGGCTTCATTGCTGCAGCAGAAAACTGATGAAGAAGCTGATTTCAAGGACTACTTAAAGGTATCTTGTTCAGCAGCCTTGGTACCTTCACCTTTCCTCACTGACAGGAGTTTTTCTGACCAGCATCGACCAGATCGGAATAACACAGAGGAATAAATCTTGCAAAAATAAGATGAGGGTATTCCAAGGAGTGGAGGTTTATATGCTTCTTCAGCAAGTACTTTACACCATTTCCCATTCTGTTCCTCATTACTTTGGTGTAGTGGTTAACCTTAGGAAGCTACAGAGCCAGTGTCTGCACCTTCCCTAAATCCACGTGGTCAAAAGGAGGTGGAGTCTGTGGAGTTAAAATAAGAAAGCTGTTGTGCTGAATTTGCTGTGCGATGTGCAAACTGATGGGGCATGAGGTTGCAGTAGGGGCTGGGCCTTCAGTTGCACATTGTGAGCATCACAGGCAGCTGCAGAAAGAAATAGGGGATCGCTGGTGCATTGCAGCTGATGCTGTGCCTTTCATGGTTTCAACCATGAAAGGAGAAATGCCAGAACTGTTGACATCAGGCATTTGCTTCTTTCATTGTTTTGCTTTGTTGTTTTTTTTTCAACCTGAGTGGAGCATATTATGTCAGAATAAAAGCTAGAATGGTTTTATATGTTCGGACTCTGCATGGGCAATGCTGCTACAGCGCTGTGCTGGCAAAGCATCTGGGCACAATGACAGCACTGACTTTCCTGTTTGTTCTAGATACAAGTGGACTGTATTGTTTGCTAGCCTAAAAGCCTGAGATTTCTTGGAAAGCCTGAAAAAAATTAAATCTGATCAGACCCTTTTCAGTGCAGTGAAGCAGCTGTTTCTTGATGAGTAATACGATGTCTCTGGATTGCACTGTAGAAACTCGCTCTGGATCCTCGCTGCAAAGGAATGCCCCTCTCCAGTTTCCTCCTGAAACCCATGCAAAGAATAACGCGTTATCCTCTGCTTATAAAGAGTGTGAGTACCCTGAGTGAAGTTTTGTATGAGAATACTTTTGATTTTATTCTCTATAGCAAAAGAAAGAAAACCTTATCTCTTTATGGGGATTCCTGGAGGAGTGTGGACAACTATTTCCCGTGCTTACCTTCATTTTCATCATGGTTTCTCCTCATTTTGTTTTGCATCAGATTCTAGAGAATACTCCAGAAAATCACCCAGATCACAGTAACCTCAAGCTTGCCTTGGAGCGTGCAGAAGAGCTGTGTTCTCAGGTTAATGAAGGGGTGCGTGAGAAAGAGAACTCGGACCGGCTGGAATGGATACAGTCCCACGTGCAGTGTGAAGGCCTTGCTGAGGTAGCTGCACTGCAGTGCTCTCTGGCAGGCGCTGTGTCAGTTTGTTTTGGGAAGGCCAGAGCAGGGCAGTCTCCTTCTCTGGAGATACTTAAGACCTGCCTGGATCCTTTCTAGTGTACCCTACTGCAGGAAAGCTGCTTTAGCAGGGGGTTGGACAAGAGGAGTTCCAGAGGGCCCTTCCAACTGCTACAGTTCTGTGATTCAGTGAAATGAGAGTGCTTGGATACTGGGATGTGATCCAGTGCTGATCTCTTGGCAGAGATGTTGCTCACAGCCCCAATATGATGACTCCCCATTGTTCAAGCGTTATTTTGGCAGTGGGGAATCTCTGTTTACCAGTGTACAATTAATACCATTCAAACAGTTAAACAAACAGAAGTAACTCCCAACTCCGAACTTCTGCTTGTGCTGCCTCTGAGCTAAATCAGGTGTACACTTTGGGATAGTCTTCAAAATGAAGTGTGGTGCCAGTTTTCACTGACCGCGTAGGGAGCCAGGGTTGGACAGAGAACAGGGCCCAGCGGGTCTGTCCTGGTGCCATTGTTTTCCTGTGCATTCATAAGAGGTGACCTGACTGCAGCCGTCAAGGACTCTTCTTAAACACAACTTCTGGACAGCAGAAAGGCGACCATGAGGTGAATGCTGGTCCAGACCCAAGCATTTATTGCTTGTAAGTAGATGTAACCTGCTTGCAGCTGGGAATAGTGCTGACACCATGACAGATCATGAAAGAGCTTCTCTCCTCTTCACTGGTAATTCCATGTTCACTAAGAAAAAAGGATTTTGAGCAGTTTGAGCAATTTCTGTTGTGAAGAGGGACTAATGCCTGCATCTGCTTGCTGCTGCTCATGGATTTTTTTCTCTCCTAGCAACCCGTATTCAATTCCCTCACAAACTGCTTGGGACCACGGAAGCTCCTGCACAGCGGCAAGCTCTACAAGGCGAAGAGCAGCAAGGAGCTGTATGGCTTCCTGTTCAACGACTTCCTGCTGCTTACCTACATGGTCAAACAGTTTGTCTCTTCTGGCTCTGATAAACTGTTCAGCCCCAAGTCGAACTCCCAGTTCAAAATGTACAAAATGGTGAGTGCAGGAGGTGTCCCATGGTCCTGTTGATTCGGAGTAGTTTTTCTTTTGTTCACTTGTTGCCTCCTTTGCATGACGATCTGACTGTTCTTCTTGTATTCTTCAACTTTCAAATACCCTGCAGAAAAACCATGTACTGAAATATCCTTGTAGAGTTTCAGCTTAATGCCAGGGTGACAACGCCACAGCAATGTTTGCTTTTCTTTCAGCCTGTTTTCCTAAATGAAGTCCTAGTGAAATTGCCCACGGATCCTTCAAGTGATGAGCCAGTTTTCCACATATCACACATTGACAGAGTTTACACACTTAAAACTGACAACATCAATGAGCGGTGAGTAGAGCAAATGCAAATTTGAGGTTAACCTTTCTCAGTGTGGCTGGGAGCTGTGTTCCTGGTGAGCAGGACAAGGCTTAGCTTCCCCATCAGGACATAAACTCTGACTCTTGTATGAATGACAAGCTTTCTTTCACTTTGTTCTGCCTGTAGGGTAGCTCTTGAAGTTGAATACACCATTGCATCTACTGCTCCCAGATGTTGTAGTTGCAGAGAAGAATAGTTTAGGACTGCCAAGTCCTGCATCCCATAGGATTTTTCCCCAGTCCTGGTCAGTCTTCCATGTGACCCTGCAATTTGTAATGAGACATTTCAATTTCATTTATTTAGGCTCATATGGAAGCGTGCCATAAGAATTAATGTGAAACTTCTGCAGCTTTACTCCCTAAGAGAACTTGACTTGTGATGCCTCTGAAATCCAGTAAATAAAAAATGGCAAAAGAGGATGGGGCAGGGTCGCTGTTGATGAGGGATTTCCTGCCTATGGTACAACTCTTATGTTGGGATTGCTCTTTGCAGCACTGCCTGGGTCCAGAAAATCAAAGCAGCATCCGAGCAGTACATTGAAACTGAGAAGAAGAAACGTGAAAAAGCATATCAAGGTACTGAGTTCTGCCTTCTTCCCTCACCCACCCAGACACCAGTGTGTTCTGAAGGACACTGCGCATTTCTGGGGGGATCTCTCTTCAAAAACTGTCAGTTTTTATGGTTGCAGCTGATTTCTGACTTCTTCGTTTCCAGCTCGCTCACAGAAGACCTCAGGAATAGGACGTTTGATGGTGCACGTGATTGAAGCAACAGAGCTGAAGGCCTGTAAACCCAATGGTAAGTGATGGAAATAATCTCACATTCCTGTAGGGTTTGGAAAGGCTTATTGATAGCAGTCTGGCAATTTGGGAAATGTGGTTACAGCTGCAGCTCCTGGACAAATTAGCCATTATTTAGCTGAGAAACATTATTTATGGAGAAACAGCTCTGTGCTGCTATAGGATCTACGGATATGTAACCCCACATCATCTGGTCAGCAGCGTAGATGTGTGTCCAAGCAGCCTGTGGACAGGGAGGGAGGTTTTGGCACTTCTGGGGTGTTTCACTGCTGCTTCTCTGCTTAGGGAAGAGCAACCCATACTGTGAAATCAGCATGGGCTCTCAGAGCTACACCACGAGGACCATGCAGGACACCTTGAACCCCAAGTGGAACTTTAACTGCCAGTTCTTCATTAAGGATCTGTATCAGGATGTCCTTTGTATCACCATGTTTGACAGGGATCAATTCTCTCCTGACGGTAAGTGTGTGAACATTTGTTTTAGGAAAATAAAGTGTTCCTGTGACTTGAGATGCATAGATTTTCACCAACAGCCCATAGGTACAATTGCTTTCTGCAAAATGTTGTGTAAAAAGTGACGCTTCCGTACTGAAGAGCCTGAATAGCTGTCCAGAGCCAACAGTCAGATTTGATCCCATTCAGGCTTTTGTATTAGGAAGAGAATAATTTTTTGTCAAGCTGGGAAGAAACTGAAAGGAATTTTTGTCTGTCATTGTAGGCAGTGCCTGAAAATAAAGTACTAGCTTACGTTTATACAGTAATAACTTGATGAGCTTTCTTTTGCTTGAAAACCAAACATTTTTTTGCAGTCTGCTTCTGGTAGTTTTTAAAAGGTGAAGTGATACAGAAGCCTAAATAAAAGTTGTCTGAGCCGAAGTACTTAATTTTTTTAAGATCTCTGTAGCAGTGCAGCTGACATGTAAACAGGTGCCATCACTTAGTTCTGACCTTGAGACTGTCACTTGTCATAAATTTTAGATGTCACAGACAGAACATTTAAGTGTGATAGTACAGAAACGTTAATGCTGGAAGTAACAACTGAATAAGCGAAAGTAGTGCCTGAAATCAAAGTCTGCATGGTAGGGAAACTGTGTGAAGCTGAAAAACTGATGCTCAGCCCTGAGCTCCCCTGTCTGACAGAGAACAGCTTCCCCCTCAGGTGCTGCATGGTGCTTCCCTGCATAGCACGTCGCACTGCTGATTAACGTCATGCTTTCAGATTTCACGAGCTTTGTGTCTGTGCTTAATGACATCTCATGCTTGTTTTTGTACAACAGATTTTTTGGGTCGCACTGAAATTCCGGTAGCAAAAATCCGAACAGAACAGGAGAGCAAAGGCCCCACAACCAAGCACTTACTGCTGCATGAAGTGCCGACCGGCGAGGTCTGGGTCCGTTTTGACCTGCAGCTCTTTGACCAGAAAACACTCCTCTGAGAGCACTTCTTTAACTTATGAAGGACAAATGAAACGGATGGATTGAACTTTGGGATAAGATTCCTTGCCCTAAGCTCCTCATTAAGCAAGATACCTGCTGCTTTCCAATTCCCTCAGTCACTGGTTGCATTTAGTTCCTTGCTGCGTTCAGAGCTGTCGTTGATCTATGCAAACACAGACGTTACTGTGTATACAGTACTATAGCTCAGTGCCTTTTTATTACATTGGAATATATTGTTTTTGGATGCCAATGTTTTCATTTTCAGGGTCATAAAAAGCCTTAGGTAGAAATGTGGCATCAAAACATGTGTGTATTTTACCACGTAGTCTAACGAGCAGACTGAGGAATGGTTTTGGTTTCGCACTAGAATTATTCCGTTTGAAATCTGAAAAGTGATATCCACTGGAATCTTCCTGTCTCAGGACGATAGTTTTAAAGATGAAATGCTGAAGAAGCCTTAGCACTGGAGAGTTCTCCAATCTATTGTATGTTCTTTAAGAATCAAGTGTAGTTCTTCACTTGACTTAGTTCTGCACTGAAATCAGTAACTGCAACTTGATTTTTCTTTTTGCTTCAGTTGGATGTATCGTTCTCTGCTGAGACAATGTCATTGTAAAACAAAGAACTAGAAACAATGTTTTAAATACTGTGACTCACAATAATGTGGAAAAATACTTTCCAGCTTTTGGTTTTCCTGAATCTAAGTTATTTGTGTACAGTTCCTTGGTTTTGCAGACCTCCATGTGAATCTTGAAGCTTTGACATTGCCAACATTGTATATAGAGAGTAAAATATAAGTTTATTAATGTAATTTGTCTACAGATCTCTATTGATGCATAGTGACTTTTAAAAGTATATTTTATTGTACAAGAGAATGTGAAATAATGAGAAAAACTTACTTATGGAATTAAATTCAAGAGAAGTTTGGTAAAAGTTTAAAATGTTTGCTCAGAGGAAGCATTAGCACAGCATTCATCTGCAAGATGAGACTGGCTGCAAGCAAAAACCTCCTTCAGGGCACTAAAACTAGGGCTGATTTAAAGAAAATTTGTTGTAAAGGATTTAATACATGGTAACCATTGTACTGCCTCCTTCAGCTGCTTTGTTGAAAAAGCTCAGCATGCAGTTCTGAACAGCAGGTGCCCTTGTTTTCTGTGGGTGCTGCAATACCTCCCCGTGTCTGACAGTTCCACACTTGACTGCCATCTGTGTACCCTCCTGTTACAGAGATGAGTCAACCTCTGTTACTTTTAACAGTTTTCTGTGGTTCAGTATTTCTAATCCTAAATAAAACTAAATCTTGGCAACGCTTGAGAGATCATGTTTGTGCTGTGGGAGAGAGAGAGAGCTGCTGCCGTTCTCAGGCTTTGACATCAGAGCTCCTGTGCAGTCACAGCAATGGGGAGGTGGGACACCCACCCACCCACCCACAGCAGAACTGCGTATGCATCTCTAGGGCACCAGTGGCTTCATGCAGTACTGCAACACCTGAAGCAAAATGCAAGCTTTGCCATTCCCCTGTCCACTGCTGGAAGTAACAGCAGCACTGTTGCATACATTTCTTTGACTGTTGGGTAACAGTACTGCAAAAACACTACTTTAAGACAATGACTTTATTGCAGTTCTCCAGAAGACCTGGCCCACTGTCACTTGCTTTGGCAGAAGACCTAACGTATGCTTTGCAGACAGTACCTTCTGATGGCTGCACTTGCCACTGCAGTAAGCTGGAGGAGAGGTGACATCATCTGCTCTCACCGTCTTTGTGGTGGTCCACGACTCTCAGCCTTCAAACAGAAATAAAAACTATTGTCAGCCAACCCAAGAGCAAGGCTGCCATCACCCAGCACAGCTTCCTGCACTAACTCTTTCCCACGCTGAGTTACTCCAGGAAATGCTTGTCTTTGTGAACGGTTTCCCTTCTAGAATTTGCTGTTAGCCCATAATTGCTCTAACAGTTATGCTGGACAAAGGCTTGGGCCAGCAAGAGGCATAAAGCTCCAGTGCATGGGCTCAGGGGAGAGAGTGGGCCTGCTTCAAGGACATCCGGCTCCCAGCTGAGCTTTGATGTTCTTGTCACTGTGGAACAGGACTTCCTTTAACTGTTGTGCACAGACCAGCAGGCCCAGGGAGCTTTCAGAAGGAGGTGAATCACTGGGAGTGTTTTATCAAATACTATACAATGCAGCCAAACAAGAGAGGCTTTACCTGGTGTAACTGCTCTCTCAAGAAACACACCAGCTCTTACCTCCTGGTTTGGTGGAGCTCACTAGCAATGTAGGTGTGTGGAACCTTCAGCCACTTGATCGCATCCATGTGCTGCCGGCCCAGGGGAAACAGGGGCAGTTCCTGCAGCTCCTTGCTAGAGCATGGTCTTCCTGATGGAAGGGAACAGATGCTTGCCAAGGAAGGGGGAGCATCCCCCAGCATGAAAAGTTTCCAGGGGATACTGATAATTAAACTTACCTGTCTCACACCGCTTGACGATGCCTGTCTCAATAAACTTTTTCTGAACAGCTTTTAACAGAGGATCCTGTAAAGCTGGTATTGAAATCTGTGACAGGGACAATTATTTCAAGCTTAAGCACTTAGACAAGGATTTTATGAGAGTGTCTCAAAGACTAAAGTCAGACAAATGTAAACTTCAAGATACAGTTGGTACAGGGAGGAGTATCAACCTCAGTTTTTATGAACAAAAAGATGAGGCATGGACCTGAGTGGCCCCAGTTCTTAGAAATGCTGAGCATCACAGCTCCTCCTTCAACACTGTCACTGTCCTCCACATTCAACACTGTCACAAACGATGAGACACAGTCCCGAGGGCTCAGAGCACCCAGGAAGGATTTAAAGAATTGGATTTGTGTCTGAGTCCTTCCTACCTGCCTCTCCCACCCAGTACACAAGGCTTTTGTGCATTTGATATGATCTTTACAGCATAAACTACCCCACCTTCCAGCAGTCTGTGCACATCTTCAGGAACAATGGGTCATATTCTGATGGGTTATAAGCTTCCAAAGACACATAGCCCTGTAGGAGAAGTAGGTTACATTGTAGTGTAAGAGGTCTTACTTACCTCCATCTATTTTAATTGAATGCAAGCATATACATTGTAGGTACTTTTATGAAGCATGCAGACATCCAGACTAAAAGGTTAATTATTACTAGGGCACTTCAGGTAGTGAAAATTCTGTTCAAGAGAACAGGTTTTGACCAAAGAAGGAAAAAAACAACAACAAAAAAAAGTGACTAAGCCCCACCGGCCTCATTTTTTCCTTTAAATGAAGGTTTTCAGCTTTCCTGCGGACACAGTTCGCCAGGGGTCACATCAAGGAAGGGATGCAGCCTTTGGCTCTCTGGATTTCTGCCCTATATACTTCTTTTTGGAGGTCAGCAGAAGAGAGCTGGAAACATCATGCTTGGAACAGGTCACTAGGACTGCAACTGAGACCAAACCAACCAACCAAACCAAAGCCCTGGGATCTACAGTAAGTGTAAGATATCGCTGTATTGAAGGCCCTGCAGTGGGCAAGTGAATCAGGCCAGTGGGTCTGTTGCTCCAGACACTCACTGAACACCTGGGCAGCCCCACGGGACCTGAGCTGCTGCTGAAAGCAAACACTGCTCAGACAGGCCACATAGCAGCTTCTCTCACCTTCTGCAAAACTTTAACAAGTAACGTGCCTTGATTTGCAAAGTTTTAGTGCCACCCATTGGTTAATTACTGTATATCATCCTATTACAGTACTGCCTGAAGCCTCAGTGCTAGGTGCTGTGCCACACCACAAACTCCATCTCACCATGTATGGCTGTGGGATTGGAAAAAAAAAAAGAAGAGAAAGGAGAAACTGGACAATTTACAATGAAAGAGGGAATAGACAGATGAAAGAGAAACAAAAAAGTGAGATCTGGGGAACAAAACAAAAAAGTCTACAAAGCAGGGAGTGATGCAAGAGAAAATGGGCAAAGAGAAGGGAGGAAAAAAAAGTGCACATATAGAATTCAGGACGTGAACCAACCCATAGAAGTCTAGAAAGTAGAAAGTGTAGAAAGTAGAAAGTGTAGAAAAGTAGAAAGTTCTGCAAAATGTGTCATATGCTGCCATAATTAATGCAAACATATGCAAATAATGATGCTGTTATTCTGGAGGGCTGCAGCCCACTGAGGCAGAGAGAAAAGGTGGGCGTTGGTCACTGATGGTGCACTTGTTTGGGGTGAAGAACACTCCAGTGCAATAGCCACCGTGTTCAAAGGTCACCCAGCTAAGTCCTGACCCGACACAGGGGTTTGCAAGATGCACTGATGCAGACCCAGATGTGCACAGTGCACCTAACAGATGCAAATGCCAGGACTTGGGCTGAAGGACCGATTCAGCCTTTCATCATTAAGTGCAGTTTAAATGCATGGATCTTTCACATCAGACTTTTGAAGAATAGATTGCTTGCTCTCATTTCAACACCACAGCTCCCACAGTGTTCTCATTTATGGATAGGAAGCTTGTTTACAGTCTCATAAATCCACTGTGCAGTGATTTCCACTGACAACAAAAGCCTGCCTTATATAAAATACTATGCTATTTGTGGTAGATGATCTGACTGCCCTCATTGCTCTCGATATCCAAGTCAGAGATGCAGAAAGTTGAGTCGTGGAATCTCTTAAAGAATTATATGAAATTCAGAGCAACAACAAAAAGCATTTCCTACAGTGACTGCCGGCTTTTGCTTTCACCTGATGGAGCCCTGTTGATGGAACTCACAAATGAAATCCACTGTTTGACCATTCTCAGAACCCAGTGTGTGCTCAATGCACTGAGCAAAGGGATTGCTTTTATCTTACAGTAAATTTGAACAACTGCCTGGAATGGTGTGTGCCACAGAGGTCCTCAGGAAGAGTAACTTATAAATAAGTCCCATAAATTGGAACACCAGGCTGGTAAACTAACAGCAAATAGTAGCCAAGACCCCAGTCTTGTCCACAACTCTTTCTATGGCAGAAATTTGTATCTTGATACCTTCTTTTTACAGTAGTTTAAATAGAGAGAAAGTTGTTCTTCTCTCCTCTTCTGTATTTCTTCCCTTGACTGGCTATTCATTTTGTCCTCAATTTTCCACAGCAGTGGCTCTGAAACATCCTCAAGCCATTTCTTGTATAGGATCTCCTTCTTTCTCAGATTTAAGAAATCATGGTGCCTCAAATACCTGTCCACCTCCTGTGTGAAAAATGGAAAAATAAGCACACAACACGTCAGCCAAACAATCACCACCACAATGAGTCCACAGATAAAGCTGTGCAGCATGGCTGACTGATCCGACTGGGCAGTGCTGCCCTCCTGGCCAGCCCTCCCTTCTGCTCCTCCCTCTCTCCTGTCGGCTCCAAGCCCTTCCTTGTAGCCACACTCTGCATTTTTTTAACCATAGCGCAGTAGTGGCTGAAACCTGTCCTTTTTTTTTTCTGCCAGGCTATTGGGAAAAGGATTTTCTTCCTTCATCAGTGGCAGTCTGCTGGATTGGGTCAGCCCTGCTGTTCATTATTCACAGTCTCACCACCATCTATCCCATCCACAGAACAAAAGTTAGGTGCAAACAGGCACTCAGCCACTGAAGAGAGAGAACTGTGAAACTCACATTTAGGGTTGCCACTTCAGTCCTGTCCTCAGAAAGTCAGAAGGATCTATTTCTGGATTTGGTTTTCCAAGAATATAGACAATTGACATTTTATCATAATTCATCGATGGAGCTAAAGGGTTTTACATACAGAAAACCAACAGCAAGCAAGAGAAAAGAGATCATTTCTTACTCTCACAAAGTAATTTTCTCTGTCTAAGATGGACTGAGCAGAAGCGATGATGTCTCTGCTTTCATCAGGAGCCGCCTGGCAAAACAGCAAGAAAACACATGAAGAAAAAGCAGGAGTTACAGCAGCAGTCAGAACTACCTTAGATCAGAATAGTTACTTGTGCTAGGATTTAAGGCATGTTACACCCTAACACAGCTGGCAGAACAGCATAGATCTCGGTGAGCCCTGCTCTGAATAGATAGATTAAACTCAAGTCATGTTTTGAAAGAGTGAAAGCGCTCATGTTCATTGTGGTCAGCCTTGGATGCTCCTCACTGGGTCTGCATCAACACTTGATCCGGGCCACTTGCTCAACTGTGTCCAGAACAAACAAAAAACCAAAACTCTTTGAAAGGGGAGATAACTGCAGGACAAGGGGAAATGGTTTGAAGTTGAGGGAGGGAAGATTTAGGTTGGATGTCAGGGGAAGTTCTTTACAGAGAAAGTGGTGAGGTGCTGGAACAGCTGCCCAGAGAGGCTGTGGGTGCCCCGTCCATCCCTGGAGGTGTTCAGGGCCAGGTTGGATGGGGCCCTGGGCAGCCTGGGCTGGTATGAAATGTGGAGGTTGGTGGCCCTGCGTGTGGCAGGGGAGTTGGAGATTCATGATCCTTGAGGCCCCTTCCAACCCTGGCCATTCTGTGATTCTGTGAAAACCAAATAAACCCCAACGTTTAGGTTTCATGTGAAAACTTTCTGAATGCCACGGAACTCAATAAAGCTACCTCAAAGTGCTCAATAAAACCCACGAGATTAATATTTTCAGTTATTTGTTCTCCTCCCCAGTGACAAACATAACTCAGACCTACAGAGCTTTGCAAACAACAATCTTTTATTCCTCCATCCCTTCCATTCTACTCCACTCCTCCACTCGTACCTTCACGTGATAGAAGTCCTTCTGTATCAGCCAGTATCTGCTAGTATTTGTCTTCCCGGAGAATCTACTGCAGTCAAAAGTATTTGCTGTGTTGTTCCTTGCTGGTGCTGTGGGGCACCTCTAGATAAATAAAAAATAATAATAAAAAAAAGAAATAAAGGAAAAGGTCTGCATGAAAAACGTCTACCTGCTTTATAAAGATCAGGTTCTCATGTAGGTTCCACAGTCAGGCTACAAACTGGGATACAAGAAATTCACCTAGGATCCTCATACCGTGCTTGCTGCCTTGCAAACCTGATTCTCCCAGGGCAGGAGAATCAGGCAGCCTGGGCAGCCTGGGCTGGTATTAAATGTGGAGGTTGGTGGCCCTGCATGTGGCAGGAGGGTTGGAGATTCACGACCCTTGAGGTCCCCTCCAATCCTTGCCATTCTGTCATTCTGGGATACACATCCCTGAGCATTCATAGGGTGGGGGCAAAACCACAGGGATGTCCATGCTCAGTGGGATGCCTGATGATCTCAGGTGCTGGGCAGAGAAGGCAGGTCTGTGGGTACCAGCTGCCAGTGCCAAGAAGGAAACATATTGTAGCCAAATGCCCTGGATTCTAAGCTACACACAAGTTTCATTTTCATTCTTTGCATCAGAATTCACAGCTGAAGGAATGCAGAGAGTTGCTCACCTGGCACAGCTTATGCTGACAGAGTTCTGCTACAGGTGGTGGACCTGTAGGTCTGGGAGCGGTCTCGGAGCTACCCGCAGTATGCATTGCTGGGGGAGGCTGCAAGAAGCATTAAAACATTCCAAACCATATGAAACTGTTCCATAAACACCAAAAAGCTGGTTGTCCTACAGTGCCAGACAAACACGCAACAAAGCTCTGTAGGAATTCCAACTGCTGCCAAACATACCAACAGTGGTTTAGCATCACTGCAAGTGAAAAGGAGGGAGACAAAGTATCACGTTCAGAGGCAGATAGTCTGGCACTACCTGTCTGTTCTCATCTCCCTAATAAATGGATGGTAAATTTTGTTTCAAATAACAAAGTGACCCACAAATTACTCCAGAATGCTTCCAGCTTTGAAAACATTTCAGAGTCATCAGGTTCTGCCTCATGACTTTTACTTCTTTCCTTTGTGCCTTTTTCAATTACACAAAAGTTACCTTCAAGTAACCACTGCATTCCACACCAGGGATAGCTGCAATTCAGTGGTTTTCAAAGCCAGTTCTAAGAGATGAAGCTTACACTAAAGTACTAACTCTGAGATCAAGCCAGGAAATGCTATTTCCTCCATTATATGTGCACCAGGATGCACATATATGTTTCATAGGATCACAGTGTTACCAAAGTTGGAGAAGATCTCTGAGATCATCCAGTCCAACCACCCACCTATCACCAATATTTTCCACTAATATAATACATTTCCTCTTGCTTCAGGAGTTCTGTTCAGTAGAGCAGAGCGTTCTTCCCTCTGCTAAAATACGTGGTAGCTCCCCAAACACGTGGTCTTGCAGAAACATTGAGAAGGCAGATTCATCATTTCTGTGGCAGAAAGTAAATTCCCTTATAGGGGAGCTCTGTCCTCTCAAAAGCCCATTCTGACGAAAGCACGAAGAGAAGCTACCCTGCAGGCTTCAACACAGTCATAGAATGATCTAGGTTGGAACAAAACCTTCAAGATCAACTCCAGCCACAACGCACTTGAAATAGCTGTTATAAAAACCATACATCTGCTTGTTAGCAATGCACTGAATAATGTTGACCGTATAAAGGAAGACAGAGAGTTAAGAATTCAAGTTACTGCCTGACTCACAACTGCTTTTTATTCCTGTTGGATATGGATCAGCTGTGTTGTTTGGGTGTACAGGTCGAATCCTCACACAGAAGAGGATTTGCTAGTTTAAATCTGCCATGTTCATGTTTTTTTTTCCTTTTTCTTTTTTTTTTTTCCCCTCGGAAGAGAAAATACTTTATACTGAGAACACTTTTATGTATTAAAACACGGGAATTTATGCTTTAAAACGGAATGAGGACTTCTAAACCCTGTGAAAGTCTCAGAAAGGCTTTACCTCCCAAACCTCCTACTGAACGACCCAGCCGCGGCCGCTCCGGAGCAGCCCCTGACCGGGTACCTCAGCGCCGCCGCAGCTGCAGCACAGCCAATCACATCACCCCTTCCGCATGTCCTTCCGCCTGAGAAAATAGTCCCTTCCCACTACCTCCAGCCTCCCGGAAGAGGAGGGAACCCCCTCAAGACAGCGATTTCCCCCCCTGTCCGCAGGGCAGGCACCCAACAGCGGCCTCCCGAGCCCGAGGGGACGAGGAGGGAAGAAGAGCGGCCGGGCCCATAGCAACGCGACCGCCCGGTTCGGCGTCACAGGGCGGGCCTTTCCACCAATCAGAATGGGAGCGCCTTGCCGTGTGAGCCAATCGGGAGCCGAGCACGGCCCGTCCCTCGGGTGGGCGCGCTGTGGGCAGCGCAGTGCGGTGCTGGGGGCGCGGTTGCCGTGGCGACGCCTCGCGGGGCTGCGGTTGCGGGCGCGGGGCGGTTCCTGCGGCTACGAAAAACAGAACCGAGAGATGCTATAGAAATTAACTTTTGGAGGGGTCTGACAGCCTTTTCGGCAAAGGGAGCCGTCCTGCTGCCGGTCTGTTCTGCCGCTCTCTTAGGTGTGGGATTTTTGTTGTCTTATGTTGAAGGTTGGCGTTCATTGGGTCGAAATTCCTGAATTCCCCACGCAGAGTTGGCTTCCAGTTTAAAAGAGGACGCGCGTTTAAACGTGTACAACATCTGTTCCTTCCCGCAGAACAGATGATCCAGCTTCAGGCTTTGCTGAATGAAAGCCTCGTCAGAACGCAGCACGTGGAGAACGCAGCCGTCATCGCCATAAACGACAGGGAGGTCCGCGCTTCCACCTCTGGCTTCTACGTAAGGGACGGGAGCCGCGGGGTGACGGCGGCGGGAGGGAGGAGCGCTGGGAGCGCGCAGCTCAGAGCGGCGGTGCGGGCGGGGAGCCGAGCCGTGCCGTGCTTGGCGGGCACGTGTGTGTCCGTGCGTCCCCTGGCACCGAGACGTGCTCTCCTCATCCCTGTGACACCACCTCCTCATCTCTGTGACACCACCACCACGCGGTTTTTACAAGGGTGCGTGCACTGGGATGCTCGGGAGACTTGCTAACGTAGCCCTGGGCGTTGAGGTAAGGCGACTGTAGGTGAAGTGTCAAAGAAAGCGGGTGAGTAAACCACGAGTAAAGAGCGGCTCGTCCTGGTGAAGACGTACATTTTCAGTCCACGCTGTGCTGTGTGCACACAGGTGCCACCCGAGAACGCCATAAACCTCATCTATGCCTTCTACAAGAACTTGCTGCAAGTTAGAAAGGAAGGGCTGTACTTCAAGCAGAAGCACTACGCCTGCGTTCGAGCAGATGAGCATTCCATCTATCTTAAAAATGTATGTTGACAGCTGTGGCAGTCCTGAGAAGTTTGGAGGCCTCCTACTTCCTTCTTTTAGTGTCTGGTTGCCTTAGGATGAATGCTTTCATGTGTTTCTTTCCTTCTTTCTCTTGCTATCGCTTTTCCAGCAGGTTGGGGAAACTTATTCATGTTGCTGTGCAATAATACATTAAAGGTGCTTAGAGAGAGAGCAGGGCTGGTCTGTTCTCACTGGTGACAGGTGACAGGGTGAGGGGAAATGGCCTCAAGTTGCACCAGGGTAAGTTTAGGTTGGATATCAGGAAACACTTTGTTACAGAAAGGGTTGTTAGGCCCTGCAATAGGCTGCACAGGGAGGTGGCTGAGTCAGCACACCTGGATGTGTTTAAAATGCATTTGGATGTGGTGCTCAGGGGCGTGACTTAACAGAAGGTTGTTGGAGGTAGGGTGGTACGGTCAGGTTGTGGTTGGACTCGATGATCTTTTCCAACCTGAGCAATTCTATGATTTCATTGGAAGCAACAGTGGGCAATACGATAAGGGATCTGAGTGGCTTTCTGTCTACATCCTTAGCATTTGAGAGTATTTGTCTTTTTTTTTTTCCCCCTCAAGTATACTGGCAAAGAGGATGTCTGTGCATAGCCTAAACTGTAAGGCAGTACTTATGTGTATGCATCTAACTTTGTCCCACTTGTATTATCTAGGCAGATGGAGGCCTCATAGTGGTGAAAACAAAAGCTTTCATTCTGATTGCTACGTACAGAGTGGGCATGTATCCCAGCGTGTGTGTGGAGGCTGTGGAGAAACTCGGTAAGACAAACACATGTACCTGTGTGCCTGCATGGCAGTGGTTCATTGACTGGCTCTGCTCTTGCAAACAACTTCAAAAATGTATCTGATATACTATCAAATCCTGAAAATCTTGGCAGCTTGAATACAGCCGTGGGTTACTGCTCTCCAGACATCCCACCGTGATCCAAAGCTTCCATGGGTATGAACAGGTTGCAGAACTGTCTCTTGCATTGGCCTTTGTGGCACAAGTTTTTTGTTTGTTACCCTTGAACACAATGGAACCCAACAGTCACGTTTCCTTCATACGACTAATGCTGAGCCTGTCTTAATGCACATCATATGAGCATCATCTTCCATACTCTGATTGACATTCCACTTCTTCAAAGGCCCATCAGCTTCTCCAAGAGTTTCAGACTTTCCTTCTATGCCTATATGAATCTGATGACATCATTAAGCTGCTGCTTCTCATGTTTGGTTTCACAGTTACAAAGCACCTCTTCTCTAACAAAAGTGCCCATTTCTTTCCCTCTTCTGCCACAGTTCCCTCTGTGGGACTCCTTTTAAGTTCCTCTCTCTCGGGTTTGATGTTTCAAAGGCTTATGGTTAAAATCACACTTTGTTCCCCATTTGAGAATAAGGCAAAATGTAGCCCTCTGCAGACAAGCTGTCCTCATCTCAGATGTAGTTTCCTCAGTGGGTAGAGGTGCTGGCAAGGATTATGCCAGGGAGATAAATAACAGATACACATCCTATTGCTGTAGTGTGTGGCTGACTATCAGGGATAAAATCATTTTATCACATCATCCAGATGGATTGAATGCCAAAGAGCAGATCCCAGAGTAGCCCTGATTTTCACCACGGAAACAGATATTTCTATACCTATGAGTATGCCCATTTCACTGTATAGGAATGAAATTCCAAATCTATTGTGCTCAGCAGTGTTCCTGGTCTAGGTGCCTACATGTAAGTGGAATTAATCTGTGGTTTGGGGCCTAAGCGGTTTAGTCTCAAATGAGCTGTAAGACTGACAGTAATAAATTCTTCATCACAATTTCATTACATGTTTCCAGAGCCAGATTTCCTGCAGTTTTGACAATGTGAGTTTATTCTTTCCCTTCAGGATGATTTCTTTGTGAAGACAAAGTGGCATTAGTTTTACTTTCATCTTGTTTTTGCAAATGAATTAGGTATAAAGTGATCAGTTTATTTTGTAGAACAGATAGCACACGAATATAGGCATTAGGATTTTTGCTGTGCAATTAGGAATACTGCTGTCTGTTCATTCAATTAAAGCCCGAGGTGGACTTGAACTTGAAAAAAGCATCTCGATTACTGCAATTTTCTGTGTGATTTTCAGTGTTGACTTTTTTTTTTAATTTATTTCCTTTTGTTTTTTTTTAATAGCGGATTACTTAAGAGAGAAGGGTAGCTGAATCAGCAGAAAACTCAAACTCCATCAAGTTCAGAAGGACTGTTCACCAGCAAAACAAGTACAGAAGTCTGACATATTATCCAATTCAGCAAGTACCTGCTGTTTTATTGCATTCCAGTGCAGAGCGAAGGCTCTTTCCTTCTGTTTTTCTTTCAAGAACTCCTGATGGCTCACAGCTCCCAAGAGGAATACCCTCTGCATGTATCATCCAAGTTTCTGAAAAGAATTCAGAGTGATGTCCACGGGATTTGGTTTAAGATGCTTTCCTTATTCTATGTTGTCTTTTAGTTTGTTCTCAGATAAGAAGGTTATGAATTTTCCTGTGCAAAATAACTCATAGCGTTTCTCTATGGCATCACAGACCTAGGAGGCTAAGGAAATTGCTGTATTAATATTTTCAGATTGCTCTGCACACCTTTGAATATTAAAAATAAAACACGTTTTTCACATGTCTGTTTGCACTGTCACTGACTGCTATAGAACATACTTTAATCTGCAGTGGATTGTGAAGTTCTGTAAAGACCCAGGAGGAGGGACAACGTTGCTATCAGGCTAGAACCATAAAACTGTGGAATCGTTCCGGTGGAAAGGACAACTAAGATCATCTAGTCCAACCACAACTCATCCCACCATGTCCCTCAGTGCCGCATCTCTGCAGTTCATGAACTGTACAGAAGACCACTGAGGCTCTGGCTAAAGCACCAGGTGAAGAACAGGCTGAAGAAAACCAGGTCCCGTGATCTTCTCATCTGCAGAAGCAAATAAGCTATAGCTCTTGAAGTCATGTGAGAATAAACACATGTGGATAGTGATAGGACAAGGGGGAATGGTTTCAAACTGACACAGGGGAGGTTTAGGTTAGATCTTAGGAGGAAGTTTTTCAGCCAGAAGGTGGTGAGGCACTGGAACAGGTTGCCCAAGGAGGCTGTGGATGCCCCATCCCTGCAGGCATTCAAGGCCAGGCTGGATGTGGCTCTGGGCAGCCTGGGCTGCTGGTTGGTGACCTGCACACAGCAGGGGGTTGGGACTGGATGAGCACTGTGGGCCTTTTCAACCAAGGCCACTCTATGATTTTATGACTCAAACTAATTTTTTGCTGTAATTGTTTCTAAATTTTTTTTTTAGTTTCAAAGTGTCCAAATCCCAAAATATTAAAATCAATAAGAAAAGAAACTCACAGAAGAACCCCACACGCAGACAGACGTGAAAAATGATACCATATCTAAATACTCTGAAATGGCAGTTTTATTTCCTGACAACTCCCACATAATCAGGAGCTGGCAGGTGGGACGTGGATAAAGGCATAACCTGAGGCACCTCCCACTGTGGGAAATGGCAAAGCTCAGCAAAGAGGTGAGATAAGGTGGCTGAACCAGCAGGCAGAAATGCAGTGGGCGGATGGATGTGAGCCAGTGAGCTCTGAGTGCTGCAGTCTCACAGGAACCAGAGACAGATGTAAATAGCATAAAGGGCTGTCACAGCTCATGCACCCTTAACACAGTATGAGTAAATCCAGCCTGTGCTATTCAGAGTTCAGAAATCCAAAGAGCATTTAAATGCTTTGCTCAGGAAGCGCCGAACGCACACAACCAGCCAATCAATGAAGAGAGCAGCAGGGTAAGGCACCAAACCAAACCTCTCTGCACGATGGGGGCGCGCGTGAAATCTCTACACTGATGTCAAAGGGAAAAGCAGATTTCTGCCTCGATCCATGGAACAAATCATACGTATGGGAATAAATAACAGTGAGATGTGCTAATATTTCTGACTCAGTTCAGGTCTTTCCCTCCAAGTAAAACACGACCTCTTCTGATTGCACCCCTTGTCTTGCTGGGGAACAGCTGACTGCAAAGGCAGAGCCTGGGAGGAGGAAACCAGACCTGACTGCTCCCAGTGACAGTTCCCATTGCACAACTTCTCTTCCTCGAAGGAAAAGGTGGCTCACAAGAAACGGCCAGGAACCACGCACCCTTAAACTGCTGCTTCAGGCCACCACCGGCAGATCTGATCGTTTGAAGGTGCTGCACTTGGAAACTTGGCTCTCCACTTGTAAGCATTTGAAAGCAACGTAGGTATTCATATCTTTGCTACACTTTTTAAAACCTGTATCTATGCATATTTTGGTGGACCTGCTTCCAGCAACAGGAAAATGGGTTCATAAAAATGGGTTTGGTGGACTGTCAGAAGATGGATGGAAGCTTCTTTAGCATCTCACTTTTAATTGTTTGTAGTGGAACAGAGTAAGAGGGGAGAAACACATGTATAGGGTGCTATCCAGTGGGCTTCCCATTACTGTGCTGACACACATTTCTGTGCTGACAGATGAATGTTGACAGACTGGATTGACTGGTTTAGCTTAATGTAAAAAAAAAAAAAAAAAAGGAACAAAAAAAACCCAGCCAGTCTCAGAACAAGATGCCTTAAAGTTACATTTTATGCCAATAATTGGTAGAAGTTTTCAACTCATCATAAAGCAGCCACAGAGCACCACCCTGTGGGGAATTACATCCCTGGGCTTTAAGGTGTTTATCATTGCACATTTCCAGCCTTACAACAAATGTTTAAATATGCACTTTGGGGGTTTTGTGCAGATAATGTAATGCAATTGACTTTACAGAGGGCATGCAGCTCTATCACGCAGCTCTGCTTACCTGAAGAGGGTTAACCTTGCACACACGTTTGTGCAGCAGATCTGTACTGCATTTATATGATGCAAAGTACGGGAAACAACAGAGATTTTCCCATTCTTTTCTCTTCTGCTTCCACCCGGTACCCAGAAGGATGATTACTCGAGTTTGATTTTCTAGGTGGAAACAGGCTTGATATCTCAGCCCATCTCAACAACTGCTGGTGGCAAAACCAGAAGCTGCGAAGAGTTACCTGAAAGGTTCTGCAATAGTGGGACCATTTACAGGAGTGAATCCAGCACACAACAGTCAGGAATCACCTGCTAAGGGAGGCAAGGAACATAAACACAAGGTTTTCAAAGCATCTCTTACCCTTCAGTCATGCTAACTCGCCGTTTCTCAGGCAGCTCTTTCACCTTCAAACTGCTTCACAGTCTGTGTTGTCCATCTGCACTTCAGCCCGTGTCTCTGCCTTCCAGAGGTACAGGAGTTTAGCTGTACTGATCACAGAGGTGTTCCACCTACACAGCACGCCTGCATCCATGCTGACTTTGACATGATTGTTTTTTAGGGAAGATGCTGGCAGCCCACTTTGATTGCCCAGGAGGCCCAGAAAATCTCTATGTGAAAGAAGTGATGAAACCACATCCAGGAGAAGGAGAAGTTCTTGTGAAGGTCTCTGCCAGTGCCCTGAATAGGGCTGATTTACTCCAGGTATGTGTATGTTAAGTGGGTTTATGCACCTGAAAACACCAACTTTTCAAGTCCCCATTTGAAGAGTTAAGAGAGATTGGCCTTGGTGAGCATGTGGATGGGAGTCTTCCAAGGAAATGCTCATAGGGCTGAAAGAAGGTGCTGATTGAGTAGGTGAATGCTTTTATTTTGATCCCTGCCATGCATGGAGTCATGGAAAGGCAGCTGTCTTTCAAGAAAAGATGTAAAATGAGAGCTCCAGTCTTTCTGGATGCTTAGACCATTCCCTAATTTGAGCAGAAAACCATGATCAGGAACTGAAAGTCATTCCCAGAATGGATTGGTGTGGACATAGGGAACTTGCAGCAAATCATACTTGCACTGTTTTAAGAATCAAATATACTTACTAAGGAACAGGGAGTGTTGCCAAATGATGGAAGGTCCTTAAATTACTGAAACATTAGCACAGTCCAAAATCAGGATAAAAGAAAAAGATAGGAGGTATACAAATAAAATGCCGCAGGTTGTTACACTCACTGATGTATGGCTTTTCCTTCCCTACCCTCTCTTTTGTTTTGTTTTAGAGGAGAGGGAAGTACCCTCCCCCCAAAGGAGCAAGTGATATTTTAGGCTTAGAAGCAGCTGGGAGTGTGGCTGGGCTTGGGCCTGGCTGCACCGGGCAGTGGAAGATTGGCGATGCAGTGATGGCTCTGCTCTCTGGAGGCGGCCAAGCTGAATATGTTACAGTACCTGAAGGCCACCTGATGCCAGTTCCCAAAGATATTACATTTATTCAGGCTGCAGCCATTCCTGAGGCTTGGTTAACAGCTTTTCAGCTGCTGCATTTTGTAGGTGAGAGGTGCACTCGCGAATCTGTCCTGTCAAAACAGTTCACCTTCATTTCTGCTGTTAAGTCCTCTGATTGTTGCCTCCATCTGAATGCTCTCTGCCTTCAAAGTGTTTTCTCTGTCACACCATTCATATTTTACCTGTCTGGTCAGAATAAGGTATGAACTCACATTCTGAAATTCTGACCACATCTGCCCAGACACAACATACTCTGCTGACTTCAGGAGAAGCAATCCTTAATGCTACCCAAAGCTTGAGGAATTTCTCCACTGCTGAGTGCCCAGTTTCTCAACATTAACATTCAGTGTGTTTTCTGTTGGCAGCGAGTTACTGGAGTCAGTAAAATGGAGTCCTGTTAGTACACCAGGAGTTGTGTTCATTCTGGATTTGTTGCTTTAATAAAGCACATGAAGTTGTAAATAGGACTCAGTGAATAAGGATATCTCTTTAAGATTTCACTACTTTTATCTATTCAGTTTTTGCCACTTTGTTTTACTTCCCAGACAGTGCCCAAAGGGTAATCGTTTCCTTTATATCCTCCTTCAGGTAAAATACAGAAAGGGGAAACAGTGTTGATCCATGCTGGAGCTAGCGGGGTTGGTATGGCAGCCATTCAGCTGGTCAGACTGGCAAATGCTATTCCCATCGTGACAGCAGGAACTCAGGAGAAACTCAAAGCAACAACAAATGCTGGAGCAGCTGCAGGGTTCAACTACAAGAATGAAGATTTTAGCGAAAAGGTCTTGGCCTTCACCCAAGGTAAGAACCTGTGAGTGAAAGACACAGTTAAGAAAGAGTGTGTATCTTCTAAAGCATATGGACACACACTTGATTTCAACTGGGAGTTTCCATCATCTTTTCAAAAAGAAGCATGCAAATCTTCTATGCTCCCTTTGGTGCTAAAGAGGTTGGGAATCCAGTGGTATCAAATCTGCTTTACGACTCGTGAGTTACTACAGGTAATATAACATCCTGTTCAGGCCAAGAATGTATCTTTCCTTAATTTAACTGGGCTCCGTTTTGCACATGGGCTCCCTTTGGCTTTATGTTCGTCTGCAGCATAAAAATGATGCCAATATTATTGTTGCACCCATAACTAAGTGTAGGAGCAAATCCTTGCACTTGTTTTCTGTCTGAAGAGGCAAATAGGCACAAAACTTCGTTCTCTTACAGTTAGGAAAAATTAGGGCTTTTAAATGCATTTGAGACACTTTCTGGCAGACTATGCATGTGTGTATCTGTAATGATTTGGTTTTGTGTCTCATGCTAGGATTCTTTACAAATCATTGTGTCAGTTCCTCATTTCCCAGCATTTAAGTAAGATCTGCAAGAATAATTCTGTACCTAAAGAGAATAATGTTTTACTTTTGCTTGCCTGAGATTATCCTATCTTTAATACAGCTCAATGGTATTGCTGTTTCTTTTCTTCTTTCTGTTTCTACTTGAGGTTCTGGAGTAGATATTATTTTAGATTGTGTTGGCGGTGCTTACTGGGAGAAGAATCTCAGCTGCTTGAGAACTGATGGCCGGTGGGTTATTTATGGACTACTGAGTGGGGGTGAAGTTCATGGAGATTTGCTTGCAAGGCTGCTCTCCAAAAGAGGGAGCATCCACACAAGTCTATTAAGATCACGAGACAAGGAGGCAAGTAATGACCATCAACACTGTATATAGTTTAATCTTAAAATATGTGACAGTTTTTAGAGTTTTCTTTTGATATCAACTCTAAAGCAGAAAAAAAGAGTACCACATTGAATTGTTATTACATACTTTAGAAAACACTGCAAAATTACTTCTTCAAGTTTCCTGTTTCTCTATGAAGTGCATCCTTCCAGTAACCAGGGCACCAGAGGAATGCATTGGGAATACTCAGGACTTTTTAACATACTTAATGACTACCGTAATTTAAAGATTTGTTCTAAGAAATAAAACTCAGGTGATCAGATGACTTGATCAAGTCTGGGGGAGAGAGAGAGAGAAGAACCTCCATCAGGTCACCTGCAGCCATACTCCTCAAAGCAGAGACCACGTTAATTTAAAGTCCAGAAATTACCAAAAGAAAATCCCTTTATGTGGAAAATTCAGTTATGACTATAAAAGGCACTTCAGGATAGATGCTGTCCATGAGTCAACCTGAGAAATGTCTGAGAATTGTATACACTTTGTATGCTGTCTGCAGAGACTGTTCAGTGAATGTAAGTGACTAGAAATGATCTGCAAATTTGCTTTATTTTTCTGCAGTATAAGGAGCAGCTGGTGAAAGCCTTCATAGAAAATGTCCTGCCCTATTTCTCTGGAGGAGCCTCTCCGCATCTACAGCCACTTGTCAACAGCGTTTACCCTCTGCACGAGATTGTGGAGGCACACAGGAAAATGGAAGAAAGCAAGAATATTGGCAAAATTGTCATTGAAATGCCACAGAAATCACCCTAAAGAAAGGCCCTCTGCTGTAGTTGCTCTATGGGTAGGAGCACTACAGATGCCTTAAAAGCTGATTCTGTGATTTCTGCTTCCAAATTGAAAATGATTTGTTGTGGAAGATGTCAAAAAATGAGGGCCAAAGTAAAGCCTTACAGGATATCTGAATAAAAATAGCAATTCACACTGCAGATACAGCATATGACATCTTTACACAGGGAAACAAATAACAGCAGGACAAGGGGGAATGGTTTTAAGTTGAAGGACGGAAGATTTAGGTTGGGTGTCAGGGGGAAGTTGTTTGCTGTGAGAGTGGTAAGGTGCTGGAACAGCTGCCCAGAGAGGCTGTGGGTGCCCCGTCCATCCCTGGAGGTGTTCAAGGCCAGGTTGGATGGGCCCTGGGCAGCCTGGGCTGGTATGAAATGTGGGGGTTGGTGGCCCTGCATGTGGCAGGGGTTGGAGCTTCGTGATCCTTGAGGTCCTTTCCAACCCTGGCCATTCTGTGACTCTGTGCAAACCACCACACATCAATCTTCAGTCTCAGTTTTGGGCTCAGTTCTGTTTTCCCACAGCTTTCCAAGCCGCACAATCCCTACAACTCCTAGCCCCTCCTGAACAAAATGGCGGTCGGCACCGGTTCCCTGAGCCCGAGGGAGGCGGGAATGGAGGCGGGAATGGAGGCGGGAATGGAGGCAGGGCGGTGGGCGGGGCCAGAGGCACGCAATCACGCGGGGTAGCGCGGCAGCACTTCCGGTGAGCGCGCGCGGTGCAACCTGGGATAACATCCGGGTCTTCCGGTACGGAGAGCGGCGGCGTCGGAGGTCCGCAGTTGGAGGAGAGCCGCGTGCTGCTGTTTCTGTGCCTGGCCCAGGGCCCCTCGTTATACCGGCACCATGGCGATGCAAGCGGCCAAGCGAGCCAACGTGAGTGCTGTTACCGGGTTCTGGGTTTGGTAAAAGCACGTAAAGTCTCTAGCTGGTGGGCAGCAGGCCTGAGGTGTAGTAGGTGGGCTGTCGCGTTTAAGGTTTGAAGTGAGTTCTGTGTGTGGCACGACGTGTGTTGTTTCTGCTTCAGATTCGGCTGCCACCGGAGGTCAATCGGATCCTATACATCAGGAACTTGCCTTACAAAATCACCGCGGAGGAGATGTATGATATTTTTGGGAAATACGGACCTATTCGGCAAATCAGGGTGTGAGTAATTTTAGTTTTCTTTGAGAAGTTGAGGGCTTAACTTATCCCGAGGCTTTGGGTAGCTGCCATATGTCAGTATTCCTATTACAGTGGTAACGACTGGTTTTTATAGCTGAAAAAGCTGAGGGTGCTTTAGCAGCATCCCTGTGTGCTGAAGGGGCACGTGGTTGTGTTTCTCTTGTGTGTCAGTTTGCTGGTAAGCAGAACGGTGCTGGTAGGTATGTTGGAATACCTTAAGCCCAGTCTGAATGTAGGTAAATGGGGAAAAATAAGGATTTAAGCCTTAAATGAACTAACCTTTTATTTAAGTAAAGGTGAAAATATGAAAAGTGAGGTTTGAAGGCAACCACTTCTGCTTAGTGAAAAGAACTAATGAAGAAACAGGTATGGTGCCACTGACAATGGACCTGCCTACCAGAAAATACTGCACCCCTTGCTGTTTAGCCTAGCTTTGAGCCATGTGAATTTTGTTCCAAATATGCTGAGGCTGTACCTCTCTGTAGCAAATCTGAGGCTCCCCCTTTTAGTTCCTTCAAATATTGATGACCTGAGCTCTGATGTTCCTTGCTATCCCGAGTGCCATGCCATGGATCTAACTGTAATTTCATCTGGTTAATGCTGTGTTCTATGTTTCAGGCAGAAAGAGTTGGCTGAGGATTTAGGATTAGCTGTTGAGAGCTGCAGTAAGATTGGTTGGAGTATTGGCATTCATACAAGATGATCTTCTTTTTTTTTTTTCCCCAAGCTCAAAGAAATATTGTGGAAGGGAGGAGCAATAAAATTTGGTGTTCATCTTTTAATATTTGAAAAGAAATTCAATGTAGGGTAGATATGATATGATTTTCTTCATACTGCCTTTATCCTGATGTTGACAAAATAACTTGTGGCATCGCTGAGTTCACAGGTTGTTGACTGGCTTACAGCTGAATGTATCCTTGTTGTTTATGTTGCTCTGTTTCCCTGTGCTCTTAGACTGGGTTGGGTAATGAATCCATAATGTTAATCACTTCAATTTTGTAGGGCATAGATACGATAATGGCAAAAAAGATCAAACTGTACCCCAAATCAAAATGCTCATTTTGGCCAGTGCTGTAGTGATAAAAAGTGATGGCTCAGTGCAAAGTGAGTTTTCTGTGTAGAGTTACTCTCAGTAAACATGAACAGAGGGGAGTACTGGGGTGAGCTCCTGCATGCTATATTAGAATGTGCAGCTGGTGGGGTCTTATTAATACAGAGAAGAACAACAAAAGGGACTGGGCAAGGGTTAAAAGAACAAGAGATAACAATTCTTTTGCTTGGCTAAATAGGTGGGGTTTTCACTAATTGACATACGCTGACAGAAGAGAATTAATATGAAAAAGAGTAGGTTGGACACGTCATATCTGGACACAGTGCTCCAGGTGAGGCCTCAGAGCACAGAGCAGAGGTGCAGGATCACCTCCCACGCCATGCTGGCCATGCTGTTTTTGGTGCAGCCCAGGGTACAGTTTGCTTTCTGGGTTGTGAGGGCACAGTGCTGGCTCATGGCCAGCTGCCATCCACCAGTACCCCCAGGTCTTTTTCAGCAGGGCTGTGCTCAATCCTTGCTTCCCCTTGTATTGGTCGTGAGCTCTCTTTGTGGAACTCCCTTTGTAATTCTTCTCCTTTGTGCAGTTTTATCCTTTTAGTTTGCATTCACACTATGACCTGGAATTGTGTGATGTTGTTTATTGGAGTTCATTTATAAGTCAGCTCCTAAGAAAGGGTTCTTGTGGTTCTTAAGTTGGCCGTAAATATCTTTTAGCTGAGATCTTGTGGCTGTGCAAGCTCTGTAATAAGCTCTGTGTAAGCTCAGAGCTGGTTAGAGTGATGTACCCAGACGTGTCTCCTGTTCCTCAGGCAAAGGAAATTGAATTGATGGTCTGATAAGTGATGGTCATGCAGCTGAACTAGCTTTGTTCTGCTAAGAACAGTATTCTGTCTCAGTCAGTGCTGAATATTAATAGAGTCCTGTTCCTCTAGTTTGATATTAATGCTTGTTAACATTTGCTCTGCAGTGGAAACACTCCAGAAACGAGAGGAACAGCCTATGTAGTCTATGAAGACATCTTTGATGCCAAAAATGCTTGTGATCATCTGTCAGGATTCAATGTGTGCAACAGATACCTTGTCGTTTTGTACTATAATGCAAACAGGGTAAGTGCTCTTGGTTTTCTTACTGTTACTTTTGAAGATGTTCAGCATAAAAAAAAATCAGTTTGAGAAAATGGTTGGATGCTTTTACGAAATAATTCCAAATTCGTAGAGGGAATGGATTGGATAAATGGCTAGGATTTCATCTTCAGTGTGATTCATGTGCATCAATAACCACAACCTTGGGACAAGGGATGTGGGAATCGTGCTTCTGGTAAGAAGAGGTAGAAGGGGCCAAACAGTTACAGAGGGCTTTGAGATATGTGTAACAGGAAAAAGTCTGTAAATCCTTGATGTTCTGTCTGATGAGGCCTAGAGTCTGGTGGAGTTCTCTGAGGTCAAGAATTAAGCAGTGCTGTTTGTATGTGATGTTGATGTCATTCATGGTGAGAAGTTAGTTGCAGTTTATAGGAAATAACATACCTTAAGATGCAGTTTTTCTTCTCAAGCATTTTATTATTTCCCTTAATTACAGGCATTCCAAAAGATGGACACAAAGAAGAAAGAGGAACAGCTTAAGCTGCTCAAAGAAAAATATGGAATAAATACAGACCCACCAAAATAAACTGATGTTTTTTTAAAAACTGTTCTCCAGATCTACCGCTGTGTTTTGAAACTAAGTAAGGATTCCCACTGAAGTATAACTTACTGTTTTTAGTAGGCTGTCATTTGAATCTTTAGATCAATTGAATAGATGTGAAACATCAGAACATCTGCTTTAAAATGAAATCCCCTGAAGGGACACGACTTCCCTGTGATGTGAGGGCTTGGATGGGTAAGTGCTGTGTAACCACAGTCCTGTTTAGGGCAGGCCTTTGGAAGATGGGACCACATACATCAAGCATTTCTGGCCTGCTGCTCCCCAGCCTCCTACTTTAAACATGGTAGCCAGCTGATGCAGAAGAGTTTCAAGGGCTCGATATGACCTGTCTCTGAATTTCACCTGCTGCTTCTAAAAATTGATTAAATGCGAGTAAACGGGACCCTCTCTGCTTTTTTGTTTGTTGTTTGTGTATGGTTTGATTCTTCATACTTAGATATTGTACACAACTCACTGTTTCTTTTTCCTCCTGGAAATGTTTGATGGAGTGTTGTGGTTTAACGTAGCAGGTGGCTGGGCACCACAGTTGTTTCCCCACCCCCTGTTTCCCAGTGAGATGACAGGGAGAATCAAAAGGTAAAAAAGCAAGTAGAACTGATGGACTGAGATAAAACTATATGCTAAGGTGCAGAAAAGGGTAATAGTTATGACAAATATATGCATGTATATAACAAGTGATGCACAAGCAATTATCCACCACCTGCCAACCAAGACCCAGCCAGTCTTCTGAACAGCAGCAGAGAGCAAGATAAACTCCCAACCCCTTCAGAACTCCGTCTGCATGATGTTCCAGGCTATGGAATATCCCTTTGGCTGGTTTCAGTCAGCTGTCCTTGCTCTGTTCCCTCCCAGCTCCTCAGGCCCTTCACTGAGAAGGGTTTTGGCTCTGTACAATGCTGCTTAGCAGTGACTATAAACATCAGGGTGTTATCAGTGTTGTTTTTCTCCTAGAACATAATAGCATCATACCAGGCACTGTGGAGAGATCAATTGTGTTTCAGCTGAAACCAAAAGAAGTAGGCTTAGCCTGTTAGGCTGCTGTTTGCTAGAAACAAAGCTACATTTATAATGGAGATTCCTCTACAAATAGAAAATGAGTGGCCACGTGAAGTAATCCAACTGTTTAGGTGACTTCTGTCAAGATACCTCGTGCCCAGTGATAGGAGCTACTCCTAACAGCTCTCATTGCTGTATGGCTGAGGATGCTGGAAGAGATTTGGAAGTGTACCAGATCTGCACTGAAGAGAAGCAACAGGAATGAAGCTAATGTCTTTAATATTAAGTAGAGAACACAGAACCAAAGCGAGGTTATAGATATTGGTGGTAATTTCAGATACCTGTAATATGACTGTAATAAAGTTCATGCAGAGTACAAAACTTGTAGTAGCCAGTAGAGGGAAAAAAATAAATCTGATTTTTAATTATTTCTCAAAGGATTTCTCAGGATTCATTGGATGGGGTGCTGGGATTGGATGGGTTTTCACATCCCTGCCAACCCAAACCATCCTGAGATTCATTCTAAATCCCTGCTGCCATCATGACTGGCTTTCTGACTTGCTCAGCCCTCTCCTGCATCTGTGATGTGCCTATGTTTAAATGCCCAAGGGGCAGTGAATCGTTTCATCTGCTTCATCCTTACACAATTGGTTACTTCTCCTGTGTCTACTTGGTTAAGAGGTCCAACCCGTGAGGTTGACACAAGTCTAAGTTGTTCAGGCCAAACCAGCTTGCCTTAAAATGTTTAAATGAATGAAATGTTATGGGAGACTTCTCTGTGACCTGCCACAGCTTTGTAAAGATTGGAGGGAGGCACATGAGCGTGCACTTTACAAGCTGTTGGGCATTTAGATGGCTCTTGGCTGTAGCAAGAACTGGATTAATGCTTTAATAAATAATGATAAATGCTGGTAATAACCCACTGAAGTGCTAATAATGGAGCCCTGTTCTGTCCGCCTTGTTTAAAATCATGCGCAAATACTGCATTCCATCTGTCAATAGCAGACAGCATGTTGCCTGCTCTGTAGTGTCTGTTTTGATGAGGATTTGGTGCTGTTTGGAAAAAAAAAAACCATATAAAAAGCAATTCTGTAGGGTAATAAGATTAATAAAAATTCCTTCAATGAATCCTCAACATCAGCAGCTTTTGATATCTCCAAGAGCTCAGCTGCTGCCTTTCATTAAATATTCCATTTCATACTTTTCCTTCTAGTGTCTGTCTGGGGCTTTCAATGTCCCTATACGTGGAAAATGAAATAATAATTTGTACCTGTAAGACAGAGAGAATGGAAATCGAATGCCCAGAGGACTGTTTTGATGAGGTCTGCTCAAGATTTTGTTTGAAATGTAATATCAAAGGACGAGGAAATGAGTTCAGTTATATGAATGGCAGAAGGGGCAGCAAATAAGGCAGATGTTACCAGCCTTGCAGTCTGCATCTGTGCTGGTTTTTGTGCGTGCTCACTTTCCATTTAATTTTTCAGGAAGTAGGGCATGAAATTAAGCCTGGAAGGTCATTTTTTTCCCATCTATACTGTTTAGAAATCAGTAACAAGAGCAGATCTGATTACACAGGCGGCAACAGTAAATTTTTTTCTAATCCATTATATAGTGGCAATAATTATATGTACTGTGCTGATCGATGATACAATTAAATAAATTAACACATTTGCAGTCAAATGAAGAGCTGGAGATTACATTTCCTTGAAGACTTAATTTCCCTAAGTATCACAAAGCACAATTAGTTTTCCTTTCACATTTTTTTTAATGAATTTGGCATGAAAGATGTAATAATCTCTGCTTCCAACAAAGGTCTCTGAAGGGAGAGAGCTTCATCAAGCAGCTGTAATAAGGGTTTCACAGACTCCTAATGGCAGGCTTGCACAGCTGAGGGCAATGGGAAAGGTAAGTGCATAGCAGCTCTTTGGATGGAGATGACAGGGCTGTGATCAGCTCTTACAGCCCAGCAGGAATGCACTGCTTACTGGTCAGAAACCCAGCACAACTGGAGAGTGATGCCCCAGCTCTTGTGCAAACAGCAGTATTGGTTGAACCAATTAATTCTTTGTGTCACTGCATGCTTTTGAGGCATTTGAGAAAGGCCTATATCCTAAATGAGACCTCTCAGTGAAACCTGGATCTGTAACCCAGCTGCTGCAGAGACCCTGAATTTCCAGTGAAAAAGGGCTTTCTCCTTTGTTTGCTCGAAGGAGAGAGGAGCAAGAAAAAGGTTTACCACTTTTCAGTGAATAATAACCTGCAAGAGAGGGGGGGGTGGTTATCTGCTTTTGAATTAACAAACTAAAATGCAGCTTTGTGGTTGAGATGACCATCCAGAGAAAGAAAAGAGATCTGTGGTCCCTGCTGGTCAGATGGGCAGTCCTGCTTTTATCCTGCCCAGGAGGAATGCCCTCACTATGTGGCTCTGCAGTCCATCTTCCCACGAGAGCTGTGTTTTCCTTACAGAAACTCACACAAGAAAATAGAGCACCAACTATTTCAGATGCTCACCTCAAAAAATCCTGTAGTTGAAAATGATGCAAGTAGTTTACAAGCTTCCTTCAAGTACTGGAAGGCTGCAGTGAGGTCCCCCCCAGAGCCTTCTCTTCTCCAAGCTAAACAAGCCCAGTTCCCTCAGCCCTTCTTCACAGGAGAGGTGCTTCAGCCCCCTGATCAGCTTAGTGGCCCTCATCTGGATGTGCCCCAACAGCTTTAGGTCTTTCTTGTACTGGGGGCCCCAGATTCAGATTGGCTTTGTGAGCTGGATGCACATAATTCTGCTCTTCTTTAGCCTACCTGAGCTCCAGCAGAAATTTGTATGCTAGTTTTACTGTTGTAAAGGCATAGCATGGGACCAGCACTGTGACTCTGAGAAACATCAATTTTCTTCCTTTCAACAGCCAAATTTTGCCCAGAACTGAGGGGCCACCAGCAGTGCAGGGCAGATGGGGAGTCAGGAAACCTCTGTCCCAGCAGCACCTACATGTGTGCTTGTGGACATCTTTCCCTGTGCAGTTTATAACAGAAGCAATACATGGAATTATGGATATTTTGTGTAGGAAGATAAATAATTATCAAGAAAATGTGTGAAAGTTTCATAGAATCACAGAATGGCCTGGGTTGCAAAGGCCCACAGTGCTCATCCAGTTCCAACCCCCTGCTGTGTGCAGGTCACCAACCAGCAGCCCAGGCTGCCCAGAGCCACATCCAGCCTGGCCTTGAGTGCCTGCAGGGATGGGGCATCCACAGCCTCCTTGGGCAACCTGTGCCAGTGCCTCACCACCCTCTGGCTGAAAAACTTCCTCCTCGTATCCAACCTAAACCTCCCCTGTCTCAGTTTAAACCATTCCCCCTTGTCCTATCACTACCCACCCTCATAAACAGCCGTTCCCCCTTCTGTTTTTATGCTCCCTTCAAGTACTGGAAGGCCACAATGAGGTCTCCCTGGAGCCTTCCCTTCAAGCTAAACAATCCCAGTTCCCTCAACCTTCATGTCTGTCTGAACAACTTCTCATTCACTAAAAAGAACTGCGATGGCCGATGGAAAGCAGGAAAAAAAGAAAACAGAAATTGTAAAGTATCAAGGTTTTATTGTTTACATATATACTTAATTCTTAAATGAGACAGTATTCTTTAAAACAGCAGCAAGCAGAACGTACAAGTTGAGAAAAGTGGCAGCGCAGGTAACTCTGTTTGGCTAATGCCCGTTCATGTACAAGGCGTACACTTTGAGTTTCTGAGCACCTTTTGTGTTTTGTTTTAATTTTCTTGGTTTAAGTGTACAGTAAGGCAGTGGTTTTTCAATAAGGAATATATATATATATATATATTTATATATATTTTCAATCATCACTGTGAATTCTCATCACATGCAGATTAAATAAAATGTACAACTTGAGAATGTTACAACGGTAGACATTTTTCCCAAAGCAAAGCTTCCTATGAAAGGCAAATATGGACACCACAAAGTCTAAGAAGGAGAAAGAAAGGCCTAAGAAACCTAATGGCAAATGCTACTGATATGACAGCTTGAGCAGGAAGATTAGGATTCCAGTGAAGATCTCCCCCGCTGCTGGGAGGGTGAGAAAGAATGGATGGTTACGGAGAGGTGCCTCCAGCCAGCTCTCCCAAGAAGACTCACTCCAACCTGAGAAGCTCCACGTCAAAGAGGAGTGTGGCATTGGGAGGGATGACCCCGGGGTGGCCCGTGGCTCCGTAGGCCATCTCAGGTGTGCAGGTCAGCTTTGCTCTTTGTCCTAAGCTCATCTGGTTTTTGGATGGTGGAGAAAGAAGAAGACAAGATAAAACACAGTATTAGCAGGAAGACAGAACTGAGCACTACATGGTAGACTTACAGAACCAAGGATATTCAGGATGGTCAAATTCATCTTTTTGCTCTTCAAGAAAGCTGAAGCTACCACAAGCAGCTCACATTCATTGCCTAGCTCATCTGGCTTCTCTTTAAACTGCTAGAGCCAGCGTGGGAGCATCAAAAGTCTTTCCAAGGCACACTGTGATCTATCCTGCTTACCCTGGAGTCAGCTGCATGAGGTGTGAGTCTGGAGTGCAGGATACATATAACACCATCAACAGGAGTAATAGAAAAGACTTTGTAACAGGTAGGATCAGAGCCTTGTGTTCATGACAAATCAACGCAGAGACATCATTTGGTTCAGATTCTTAAAAATGTGTTTCTTGCTTCTTCAGTCACCATCATTGATGACTTCAAAGCTACTGACCAAACACAAATGCTAGAGGCACCCAACTTTCTGCTGATGGACTGATGCAGTCCTAATTAAGAAAGATTTCCTGAGACTGAAGCCTAAGGACAGATGCTCATGCACAGCTTGTTCTGTCTCATTCCTGGGACAGACAGAAGTGCCAAGTTCTATCACACCAGATTAGCTTTAGAGGTAAAAGTTCTCACTAAGACTTGCAGCATCAAGATTGAAAATTCTGTTCTGCTCTGGGGTAAAGCTGTGACTTATATACACTATACTGGTGACCAGATATTCACTGGCCAAGAAACAATCCCTGACTTTATGCAGTGAGGTTAATTCAGATGTCTTTCCCAGGATTGGACTGAACTACATATTATACAGTTTCTCCTCTTGAATTTCGTTTTCTGTTGCTATGAAATATGCTAAAGCTAGAGCTTCAGTCATTCTAGGTAGAAGAAAAATGTGAATGTAATTTTCCCACATTCACAGAATCATAGAATGTCTTGGGTTGGAAGGGACCCCAAGGATCATGAAGTTCCAACCCCACTGCACAGACAGGGCCACCAAACTCCCTCACATTCGGGGCCATCCACATCCCTCCCACACAGGGATGCAGATGAAGGTGTGAGAGCAGATAACCTCCTTGGTCTCTGCAGGGTTTGGCACTTGTCTCTGGTGCTCTGGTGGGTCCCTGCCAATAAGCTCATACATCACCCACGGATCTTAGGCATGGGGCAACCTCGAACTGTCTGTTGAGCACAAAAAAACAGATGCTGCTGCCATCTCACAGGCATTAAACCAAGGTCTGGAAAACTGAAATGCTCGACGTAGTGAACTGCCTTTTTCCGTGTGCCTTGTGTCAATCACGCTCCCCAAACCCTCAAAAACTCGGAGGTGGAAGGAGACAGCCACAAGTTTAACGTAGCCATCCACTAGGAGGAGCAGGAGGGCAGCGTGTGGCCACCCTGCTGGAATGGAGTTAGGCCACAGTAATTAAGAGACAGGAGTTGGCGAGTGTGTTCAAGGCAGAGATAAAACTGATTCACCCACAGCTTGTTTCCAGAGCTTTTCCTGCACTGGTTTCTGACTCGGATAAAAGCAACCCCAACTGAACTTAAATGCACTTTTGGGTTCCTTCTCTTTGTAGGGCTCCTTGTTATACGACAAGAAGTGGATGAAAAGCCATGGAACTATTTGCAAAGAGTCCTGCTGCTGGCTCTATTGAAACCATCTTGTTGTTCTTCTCTATTCAGACCCCCAATTCTGCATTTCAAGCCCTCAGCACACGGGAGCCCTGAGCTCTCCTTAGGTATTATGGCAAAGCAAATAACAAAGAGTGCCCCCTGGATGGTGGAGCAGAAGGTGGATATTTTGCAGACTCTAGGATTCCTCAGATGGACCTGTTCCTTCTCTGCTTGGGGAGAAGGATATGCTTGTCTTGCTTTCTCCTGGTGCTAGAAACCACATTCTTTTCCTTTCCTCTCAAACAAGTCTTGGCTGCATCGTTCATCACTGGATTGTTTCTCATTTCACATTCTTTCCCTCTCTGTATTTAAGTGGAAGAATTTGTTCCTGTCAATAACATTTGAGCAATTTCCTCCTATTATGAGCTCCAGAAGTCAGAAATTGAGTAAGTTTTGCACTTCACCACCCTGACTGCACTCCTCACACTGTGGGTCCTCACAAGCACTGCAGACAAAACACTGCAGAGACGGCATGGAGTTGCTCTGTGTGGCTCTTTCAGAGTTTTACTGTGCTGGCACTCAAGCTGTAATTAATGGAGGGCAGTTTCCTTTTTCATGTCTTATGGCTGCTTGCTGAATGTTAATTTTTGTAGCTGGGAGTATTGAAGTCATAAAAGTTTAACAGTGCAGTATGGTGCCCTACTCAGTAAGGGTCAAAATCTGCAGCACAGTCGTAGACGTTGTCAAAAACGACAGCTTGGCCTTTTATTGAGTAGCTGAATAGAGGCCACTTCATAAAATACCGCCACCTGGATCAGTTTAGAGGCCACTGTGGTTTATGTGCAGTAGTTAGCCCTGGAAGAAGCAAGACTTATACACACATTGACACCTGGCAAGAGGATCTTGCCTCTCCTTTCTCAAATGCATACTTCACGTAAAGCCTTCTGAGCAGGAGGTGTCTTAGCCAGCTAGTGGAGGACTACAGGAAATACTGTTCTTGAACAGACCATGCTTTCACAGAACAGAATAATAGCATTATCCAGGTTGGAGAAGACCTTCAAGATCAAGTTCAACCATCAACTCCACCTACTGAGCCCCATCAATGAATCATGTCCCTTTAGTGCCATGTGCACATCTCTTAAATATTTCCTGGGATGAGGACTCCACCACTGCATTGGGCAGCCTGCTCCAATTCTTGACCTTCTTTTTCATGAATGCATTTTTCCTATATCCAATCTAAACTTTCCCTGGAGCAACTTAAGACCATTAAGAAAACCACTTAGGATTCAACACTGTGATTTCCACTTGGTTTTGTCAACACTGCACTGAACACTAAGCCCTAACACATCTTTCACCCAGTTGGAAATTCAGCCAGAATCATGTCTTTGTACCTGTGTAACACCTTCTTCAAATCCTTTAATGACTTCTTGCCTGCCAATCTTGAACCTGAATGGCTTGTTTCTATCTCTGGAGGAATCAAACTTCTTTCCATTCTGTAACATTCCTGCCAAAAGAAGAGACACAGTTTCAATCCAAGCTACATCTAAATTTAAGTGCTGGGAGGTATGGGAAAAAAAAGTGAAAAATTAATGTCTTGGTCACATCAATTATTTATTTCTATTTTCACTTTAAAATGGTGAAAGGGAACAGAGAGAAAACATCTGTGCAGGGTGAGGGCTGATGTGAAGGACTTTCACCAGCACAAGTTATTGTCCAGAGGTTGTTAAACCAACTCTCTGCCAACAGGAGTCATTAGAAGTGTTATTTCCTTCCCTTGTCATTCAAGACAGTCACAGGAACACCTTACATTTTGATGAACACAACAGTGTTTCAATGTATATATGCATGCACAGGTTCTACAGCAAATTGATAAGCCTTCACAGAGCTCTATATCCTGAGATATCCTCATTAATGTTTCAAGGAAGGGATTTTTATAGTAACTTTAGCCTTAAGAGTAACTGATAATTGCTTTTTCCGATTACAGTCTGAATGTTGCAAGGTTGGGTGGATATTTCCATATGAGAATAAATACTTTCTTTATAATGTTGTAATGCCAGAGTTTTCTGGACATATACCATGACTCTAATGTACAAGATGCTGTAAAAAGAAATGCTTGTGAATAAGCTTATATTTGAAATGGTTTCTAGTTGCAAACAATTTTATAAAGCACAGCTTTGACAGAAAATACTGAGAAATACTGCCCTTATGACTCAGTATTAAATATACAGTATTTCTGTACTTTTCATTAAAGCTGTTATATTAATAGACCAACTTGATGCAGTTTTGTTTTGGTTTTTTTTTGTAGTGAAAATCATTCATTATTCTTCAAACAATAACAACAAAAAATGTCTTACGTGTCTCATTTAAAGAATGTAAATATAAAGAGATGTGCCAGAATAAAAACCAAGACCTAAAGGGTAGGATTTATCTTACCTATCTTTCTTCTGAGATGTAGCCTGCTGTTTTTGAGCTAATTACTCTGCTTCCCTCTATAACCAAGTCAGAAGTGAAAATACTCTGGGGGAGAATTCATGCAATCAAATTGTGGGATCTACAAGGAATTGCATCCTAGCTGAGCCCATTTCTTTGCAATGAATATAAAGGAAGTCCAACCAACTAGCTCAGACACAGATGCCTCCAAACTTGCTAGCAGTTAAACCACAAGTGGTGGCATTCTAGATTTGCAGTAACAAGTACACAATCTTTGGTTGTTCAAGTGGGGTTCTATGTCTGAATGTCTTGTACAAATGACACATTAAGGCTAATTAACTATTCATCAGGTCCAGCATGCCTTATTCTGTACTTCAGAGAAGTGTGTGTGTTTCAGTATAAGGCCTTAAGAGGTAATTATGGAATAACCTGCCCATAAGGCACACTTCAAAGTGTTCACCATTACTGTTTGTCGCATTCCTGAAGTCTTATTAACAGTAGAATTGCAAACAGTAGAGTTACAAATAAATACGAGTTCATTTGTATGGTAGAAATATAGCACACATATGGAGAAGCGCAGGCAGGAAGCAGCAGCTTGGGGAGAACTCTGGGGCATATCATATAATCCTTTCTGAACTATTTGATCTTGCATTTAATAGTGGTTCTTTCTCACAGTCATTTTATTTTTAAATGCATGTGAAAATCTTTTGTTTCTACGAAACAGAAGGAGACTATTGGAGAATTTCAATATTTAACAGTTTTAATATTATATCTTAGCACTGTCATTACATCCTGCGAGTTCAAAGTAGTACGCAAACATTAATTATTCTTCCCAGCAGCCCAAGAAGGTAGAAAAAAAGATATTAAAACAGCCTCACTCTGGAAGTTCAGCTCAGATTCAAAGTTCCACAAAACTTTGGTATGTTTTCACTTTCTTTTGTAACAACATCCTATTAGAATACTTAGCTTAAAGGTCTGATGCTTTGCTGTATACCACACATCAAACTAAGCCAGAATGAACTCTCTGCAGAGCTTGCTAGTTATATATATATCATACCAAACCTGACTTGTTTCCCCATCAAAAGCCTATCAAAGATCAAAGGTTTAGAGGGAAACAAGCTAGTTTACAGCAACATCCTAGGGTCAGCAATGGATAAAAGTTCATCAAGCAATGAATCCAAAAATCCTGCCATCATCCCCACCTCTTTGCTTCTGGAGGACAAGCTGGGATTCAGGCAGTCAGGTGTATCCGTATTTGCTGAATGTAAGAGGGTCAATTTTATATGACTGCCCTTTAAATGGACATCGAGATTAGAAATGAGTCAGAGTCCCCATGTGCCCTGGAGAAGTTCTGATCTGAATTTAGATCTGAACTTTGAAGCCTATCTTTTTTATCTCTCTATTTTTGAAAGTTAAGAACTGGCTCTTTGGTCTCCTGGGAGCTAAAACAGCAAAATGCTTTGTTTTCTCTCTTGCTAATATATCAATTGATTTTCTTTCCGCGAAAAAAATTGATTTGGTTAATATTCTTCAACAAAGACGGATGCCCATCTTCAGCCTGCAAGCACCTTTATTTATCTAGCTAACAACAGGGAGGCAAAAAAAACCACAGTCTGGAATGAACAATGGCGGTGCTTTGCAAAGTCAAAACTCCTTGGCAATCAATGAGAGGTTGCATTGAGCAAGGACACCAAGAAGCTTATATGCTTGTTATAATTATCTCCCATTTGATTCTGAAAGGTAAAAACTACTGTAAAAGAATAATTAATTACAGAAACTCATGTGTCAGGATATCATCTGGATTTGGAAATGCTCTTACCTATAGGATGTCCTAATCAACAAATCAGCATTAAAACTCAGGTGGCTGCAGAAAACCTCATTGAAACTGAAGAAGATCAAAGAGTTGGCAAATGATCTTGTTAAGGAAAATGACCAGGGACACGCATTCCTGTACTACTCTTTCAATATGCATTACCTATCTGAGGTCAGTGAACCTCAGCTAAGATCACACTGTGTAAGTCTGCTCCCTAAGGAGGATAATGAAACTGGAAGTTTTCAATCTTTTAGCCAGTTTTGAGCAAATCTGGCAGAGGAGTGGGGTTCCTAATGACCTATGTGCTTCATGGAAAGAAATCTGGCTAGAAAGCTTCTACAAAGAGAGGGGTTCATCTTTGTTACCAGAGAACCTATATGATGAAGTGGAGCTTAAGAGAAATAGGAATGTCATAGCCAGCCTGCAGTCTGGGTTTCTTTTTACTGGGGGTTCTGGTTGTGTGGCTGGCTGAATTTCCAGCTGAATTATTCTCAGCTGAAGGAACCCAGCTACTTAGGCACCTGATTTATAACTATGGTTCCAACAAAACCATGCCCAAAGCCATGCTCAGACTGTTATCTACAAATTAGACAGATGGAGAGAGAGAGAACAGAAAGCCCTCCATGATACCATGTCAAATCTAGTGCCTGAAGCTAGTTAACAGAGGTGTAACTGAGGCACAATGAAGTCTACTGCTTACATTGGCCACCTGAGAGAAGCTGTGTCTCAGCCTGCTACCTGGGCTACTTCTACAGTCAGTGGAGAAAGAGTGGTATAGAATCATAGAATGGCCTGGGTTGAAAAGGACCACAATGATCATCTAGTTTGAACCCCCTGACCCATGTGCAGGGTCACCAACTACCAGACCAGGCATTAACTCACACATCCATCTACACAAAGCAGACTGAATTGCATCCCAGGCTTCCCCAGCTCCAGTGTTTGCTGCGTTGCTCGTCTTGAAAGTGTTGTCATGTTCTGGGAATCAGAGATTCTAATCCAGGACAAATCCCTTGATTTTACTATGCGTCTACAATGGGAATCACTTACCTGACAATAGTACTAAGGGGATGAACTGAGCAAGCGATTTCCAAAAAACAGATGTAATGAATTCCCCTGTTTTTCTAAAATCACCAATAGAGAAAGTAAACTCAATGCATGTACTTGAAGACAGTAATTTCTGTGTATTTGTTGGTATCAGAAAGAGGGGCAAATATTCAGAAGGCGTTTCTAGGATACTAACCTGTTTCCTTTTATGTGGACCAGGTTTTCTTCAGGATAGGGACTATATTCTGATGCTCTTTAATGCAATCACCTTTCCAATTATGCCTTGTGATAAATCTGAGCTATTATGAACGTGTCCTTCAGTTTGATTACCAAGACTTGAGCAACTGGGACTCTCAGAAGCAGCGTTTCCTGTAGTTAATATTGCTGTGGGCTAAGAATTTATAATCTCAAGTTTATTTCTTTTTGCCTACTGTTTCTAATGTCAAAACATATCAATAAGCTGTCGGGATAACTTCACACAGGCTGGAAATTCTGATTTTTCCCATTTATAGCCTGCAAATATCACCAATATAAACTTTTAGCCTGAAAGATGTTATTTGCTGGGATGTTTTTGAAGCTGCACAAAAACCTTGATGTCACATATATAGAGTTATATACATACAGACTTCACAGTGTATAGAGGTGGATGCAGCTTAGCAAAGCAGAGGAGTTCAGCACAAACCTACAGTCCATGAAGACACAAATCATGTCCTAGGTTGGATTACACCAGCAGAACTCCACTGATTTTACTGGTGTAATTCACGTTCCACATCTAAATAGATCGGTTTTCTTTACTATTCTGTTCTGACATACGGCAGTAAAGCAGGACAATGGCTTTTCCCCCTACCTTGTGGTTGGAGCTCGTGTCTAATGCATTGGGAAAATTCAGTTTTCCATCAGTTTCTCCATCTCAGTGCCTCTGTGTTAAAGGAAAAGATCTGGGCAACGCTCGTCTAGGTCAAAACAGTTGGTGCCTTGTTGTTTCCATCCCCAGGGACATGCCTGGAGGAGCTAACGCGCCTTTGGCTCCTCAGATCATTCCATCAGAATTCACGATGCAGGCTGGGTATCTCACACCTCCTGCATCTCCATTTGTCATTTGGTTATTACCTCCACACGCAGTACACTGTTTTACACCCTTCTGTCATAATAACAGCTTCCAGTAACCTGCAGTTTTTCCTTGGCCGCGTGCCTCCTTCCAAACAACCACACAACCCATTCTTTCTTGATCTCCTTGATCTGACTCGCAAACTCATCTTTCCTGAACCAATCTGCTGTCTCATCAGTTTTACTGATATATATTAAAAAATAAGTCATCCGAAATGATTATTCTTCTAATGGAAATAAAAGAGCATTGAATGTAAGCTGAAGAAAGCTTCTGCTTCTTACAGGACGTCTGCACAGCAAGACATCTTACCGTGTCCTGTACAGGACCTTGGCATTGAGTTGAGGAGAGCCTGGCTTTCCAGAGGAGCAGTTCAACAACAGAGATTTAATACCACTGTGGATACAAATGCAACTTTTTCCCCCTTAACTTTTCCTATACTTAACACAAAACTGGTCTTACGAGGAAAAAGGATCTGCTTAGACTGTATTTTTTCTGACAATTCACAGCCACTTAAGAAAAAAAAAAAAAAGATCTTCCTAAGGGAATTTTCAGTCTACAAGGATAACTGGAGAGACCTGGGGGTGCAGCTCTGCAGCACATCAGCTCTTTACCACAATTTTTCTTCCGTTTAAAAAGCAACAGCAATGGTTTGAGCCATTTGTTGCCATGACAAACAATCACAGACTCAAAGTATAGAAATGGGAAATGGTGGCAGTGGTCACTTTGTGGTTCCTGTTGCTGCAGAGTACTTCGGAACGCTCGATCTTTTCAGCACAGGTTGCCTTGCTGCTGCATTTTCTTCATGTATTGTATACTCATATATCTTTAATGTGGAGTAAGAGCAATGTTATCAATTATTTATTACACAGCTGACACCATGCAATGAAGACACAGCAGACAACTACTCAATAATGCATTACCGTGCACTATATGTCAGCGCTGCGTGCAACTACAAGACAGTATGACTGAGCCTTGCACTTAGCTTGACTTCACAGCCAAGCAAAGTTGCATGCAATTGTCTAGCTCACTCTACTGAAAGGCATCATTCTGTCCTAATGGCTTTATGGATTTGCATATTTTTAAAAGAGAAAAGTAGACTTACCCTCAAGGCAGCTATAAGATTCAATAAGCATATTCTACATGAATTGTAAGGAGACCAAAACAATTCCTCTGGTACCCCGTTGCTTAAATGCAGACATTTCATTTTAGGCTCTGACTCTGTTACCGTTATAGAATTGAGCTGTAAAATATACATGCTTTGCAGCATAAGACAAATTTCATTTCAATAGGCAAAGCAGAATCAGGCCTGTCTGGCTATGCTAATAACTGAGACAGTAGATGTCTGAAACAGTGTTTTGGAAAGAACATGTTAATACAGAAATCCTTGGGCCCTCCTGCATCTATGCCCCTCAGCACCACATCCAGCAACACAGGCTCTGGAGGGACAGGGACTGCTCCTGGCCAGGTTAGGTCTTTCTCTCACTGCCCCAAGGCACCAGTCAAGAAGCACAAACAGCAAATCAAGAGCATGACTGAAATATGAAAATGTTTTTCCACCCAAACACATGAAGTAGAATTTGGTAAAATTAATAAAGTGGAATCATAGAATCCCAGAATTGTTAAGGTTGGAAAAGACCTCCAGGATCACCTAGTCCAACCACCCACCCACCACCAACACTGCCCACTGAATCATGTCCCTTAGTACCACATAGAATCATGGAATCGTAGAATCACCGAAGTTGGAAAAAACCCACAAGATCACCCAGTCCAGCCATCCACCCATTACCAACAGATGTCACTAAACCACGTCCCTCAGCACAATGTCCAAACGTTCCTTGAACACCTCCAGGATCGGTGACTCCGCCACCTCCCTGGGCAGCCCATTCCGGTGCCTGACCACCCTTTCAGAGAAGAATCTCCGTCTACATGTTCCCTAAACACCTCTAAGGACGGTGATTTCACCACCTCTCTGGGCAGTCTGTTCCAACATCTGACTACTCTTTTGGAGAAGAAATTTTACCTAATATCCAACCTGAATCTCCCCTGGCACAACTTGAGACCATTCCCTCTGATCCTATCACTAGCTACCCAGGAGAAGTTTATCTCCCTTTCCTTTGGTTTCATTCTCAGTCTCTCCCCATGACATAATGCTCATCTGTACTTCCTCTCCCCTTAATTAGTGTTTGATTGCCTATGAGGTAGTTGTGTTGATTTGATATTTCAGCCTGCAGCACATATCTGAATGTACAGGTGACCTTGCAGCGGGAAGTTGCACACTCAGTAGGAGTTAAACCTCACTGCCGTACCTGAACACAACAGCCACCTATCTCTCAGTGTAATGCAAAGAAACAGCCCAAGCCAGATCACCAAAGCTGCTGTGTCTCGATGCAAGGAGCACAGGAAAAACTTCAAAGAAAGCAAAAAGGGATCACCAGATACTGACTGAGAAAGCTCTGAATGCAATTCTGAGATCACACGACGGAACCATTTTGGGTCAAGTGCTTGCTGAAGGAAGCTGAGAACAAATGACCACTTTCCCTATGGGGTTAATTCCTCCCTTGGGACCACTCTGCCAACCACTCCGGCACAGAGCACTAACAATGCTCCACCAGCAGTAGATTTCATAACCCACTGTTCCCAGACTGGACACCCTTTGATTTTCAACTGTCTAGATTTCCAGTATGTACCTCTATTTCATTCTGAATGAAATCAGCTCTGAAATCCTAATTCATCAGTGCAATGCTGATAAACACTGAAAATTCTGATTTGTGGGTGGTCCTGTGTGGAGCCAGGAGTTGGACCACTGGTCCACGTGGGTGCTTTCCAACTTGGGATACCTGTGATCCTGGGTTTCCTTAGCTAGAGGTAGTAGTATACTAGTAACATATCTACCCATCTTTGGTAGGGCACGGGTTTAAGAAACTCTGCACATCCTGAAACAGCAAATTTGAACATGATAAAGTATATTCGTAATGTTTTACCGCCTAACACCAAGACATTGACCTTTGGGGTATCTGGAATTGGAATACAACACTTCTCCCCAGATTCCTTGTGAATGAATAGACTTTCTTTCCCACAGGCTCCTGTTTACAAGGTTCTTTGTCATGTTTAACTTTTATCACACATGGCATGGTTATATCTCATTCACAGGGCAGTTTTCAACTGAAATTTACCTTGAAAAACACACTGATCACTTAACATCTTGTGAAGGGCTTAGGACCTAGCGTGTTCTTAAACAAGAAGGGGAAAAACAGAGGAGAAAACATAGTTTATTGAAGTGGGTGCTGACTAAGCTGTGTAAGAAGGGATGGTCGGTATGCCAAGATTACGTTTACTCTAAATAAGTCAGAGGCAGACAGTGCAGTTCTATTCCCATCTCATGTGTACACAAAACATACATAATGCCAAAGTCTAATGGCTTTTATCCGAGGCATGCGACTTTTTGATCCAGACTGGCCAGACATTTCTGTAATGCGTCTCATTTTAGAGGTGTGGTGTGACATTGCTAGCTGGCATTATGTAATGACCTTTCCCTTCACAAGTGTTTGGAGAACTCCTGAGGAATCGTCTCGTCCCGACTGTGATTCCATGTGGGAAAATGAGACATGACTTCACAGGCACCAATTTGATAACAGGGCTCAATGGGACTCACTACACCAGGGGCATTTTGCAGGGTGGTCAGGTGAAACACACAGCTGTTTCACTCAGCAAACAAACACCTTGGTCAAGAGTGGGCAAGGACAGGTATCTACATGCTGCTTGTTCCCTACTGGTGTGCACAGATCACAGATGTAGGTAGCAAAAGGCAGCTGGTGTGGATTCAACCCCAAATGACTCAATCACAGTCAAAATAGGTGAGAAAATGCAGTCTGAACCCAAATTGGTTTTACTTTGCACACCCAACTCCTTCCCGTGGATTCTGATATCCACAGTCCATTAGACTCAGTGACTGCAGATCTACCTGAAGTCTCTTACTGTATAGTAACATAAATAGTAAACATGCTGTATAAATATTAGGAGATCGAAGCCACTTCTAATCTGTAAGTGAACACGGAAAAGGATTTATTAACAAGTTATGTATTCAGTAACCCTCATTATGTTGTCAGAATGCAGCCTACAATTAAGATCAGATAAAAACAGCATTTTGGCAAACAGCCTTTATCACTTGCTGCAGCACTCCAGTGAAGAACATCTTATTCAGACACTGTTATTTTTCTAGGCTTTCTTGTCGAAAGGTTTATGAGCAACACCCATCAAAGGAACAGAGCTGTCTATAGAAGTATAGTTTGCTCTTCTCACTGCTATGTACCTGCTTTCACAAAAATAGCATTTTTATAGTACTGTTTTCAGTGTCAACAGTTTTGTGGGCTCCAAGGCAGAACATAGCAGCGTCAAAATATGCCTCTGGCTGTAAACTCTGTTCTACAATAACATTAGCTACAAAATTCTTCTTTTGCCACGTCAGTTTACTGATTTTGTTCATCCTTTCCGTTGCTGCTGATCCTCACTGGTGTTAAGTTGGCACGGTTGTCCCGATGTTAATGAAAATACAAAAATATATATAGCAGGTTAAGACCTGGATCACATTAATTTAAATCTAAGTTGAATGATGCACTTGGAACTGCTCTCCAGAGCAGAATCCTGGGTGAAAACAGAGTGGTGTTGATTTGTGATCAGCACAAACAGCTCTAAGTCAAAAAGAATAGGTTCAACCACGGGGCAGCTACGGAAGTATAACTTAGATTGATTTTACTCCCTGTGAAATGATGACTGTGGTTTCCCAAAGGTCAGACAGTCACTGGCGTATCCAAGAATAATATTATTAATTAATATACTTTGCCTTAGGAATCTTGAAAGGCTTCATTCAGCAAGCCTTTAAAATATCTTCAGTGGAAAGGAGCTATTAACAGCACGGTTTGTTATTATAAATAGGTCTTTTCCATCTGTAAGTTTTGATCCCTACAATCTTACAAACAAACCATGGAAAAAGTGACAGCTGCTGTCCTGACAGATGGGTCTCAGGCATTGCTCTGCTGGACATTAGACAGTCGGCTCTCTGGAGAACAATAGGAATTTCCAAGTGCCTGTATCTATTTCCATCTACTTGACAAGCCACTCAAGTCTTGGACCAGTGAAGGGAAGAAGCAAGGAGAACGCAATGAATGTCTTCAGGGAAACATCTCAGAATAAGGTGAGAATCAGACAAGTATTGCTAGTCCTTCCTGGAGTTTAACAGAAATGACAGGCAAATAACTATAAGGTTGTTAGAGAAGCAGTGGAGACAAACACACACTTGCAGGTGAGATACAGAAAGCCTGTGCACTGAGTGCTTACAGTCAGTCAGTAAGGCAAGATAAGTACAAGGCAGCACCTCAGCTTTCTGTTCTTCATAGCATTTAGCATCGTCATCTAATTTGAGGGTGGACTTTTGAATCCATTGTTAAGGACAACGTTGAGAAGGGTTCATTCTCTTTAAAGGGTGGTTGGTAGAAAGCGTATTTCTGCCCACTTTTTCCACCCGAAGCACCTTTCAACAGCACCACAAACAGGTCTGAATATAGACTCACGTTCTTCACCTTCTCTGATGCTATTCCCATCATCAGACGATCAACCATTCAACAGGGTCACTCTCTACGCCTTCACTTGAACCCAGATGGTGGCGGGGCACAGAGAATGATGAAATCAGGAGAAGAGTAAGGAAGTAATAGGTAGGGAGTATGTGGGAAAGGCAAAGACCTGGATCCTCACTGCCAGGACTTGCTAGCTCGACTGTAGCAATCTTGTGTAGAGTCTGTCCTTGCATTGTTTACCTAAAGTTCTTGACTTCAGTAGGAGTGTGACAATGGACTGCACAGGCTGTAATACTTTTCCAAAAAGCATTTTCATGCTTAGGACTGCTGCAAACAAATGACACTGTAAATTAAACCAAGTTAGATGCCACGAATAAAAATAGTAGACAGGCCATAGACACAAATAACAAAAGCAGACACTGGCAAGAATACCTCAACAGCACAAGAATGGAAAGCAAGAGAAACAAGTTGAGAGAGTACCAAACTGTGAACCATTACATAAACAAATATATTATCACACCAGCAATGATTTCAGACTCTACGGTGAAACATGCAATATTATCATCTGTAAAAGCAAAACCAAAGCTGCTAAGTATATAGCATAACTCACAGCAATTGTTACAGAACAAACAGCTTTCTGTTACAAGCCATGCCATCTTTCATCATCCTAGTAAATAGAACTGAAAAAATAGCATTCTATATGAGTAACTCAGTATATGAAATACATAAACATCTGTTCCTAGCAATCCAATAGCCAAAATACACATATCATGACCACAGTCGTAAAAGGTGTTTTTCTATAGTAAAATAAGGGGTTGTCCTGTTCAATTTTATGCAAAACTCTAAAGAAAATACAATTCAGGCTTGAATGGAATGAAAAAGTGAAATGCTAGGCTTTCAAAAATGAAAAGAAAGTGCCTTCTGTTTATCTGAAATATTTCCTTCCACTGAGAATACAGTGTTTTGTTTTCAGATTACTCTTAGCAACTATTTAAGTTCAACTTCTAAGAGGTGAGTTCTTGAACAACATCTCCTTTCCAATTCCTTAATGTGACATGTTGCTTAGCCACATCCAATCTGTAAGATACCAGAGCTCTCAAGGAGAAAAAAAATAAAAGGGAAAAAGTTAAACTTCATAAGGAGCGTGCTGAATCCACAACGTTACGGAACAGAGCCAACTCACAGGTCGGATATCAGGAAAAGGTTCTTCACCAGGAGAAAGGTTGGGCCCTGAACAGCCTCCCCAGGTTGTGGCTCCAAGTTTGCCAGAGTTCAAGCAGCACCTGGGCAGTGCTGTCAGGCAGATGGTCTCATTTTTGGGTGGTCCTGTGTGGAGCCAGGAGTCGGACTCGATGATCCTCATGGGTCCCTTCCAACTTGGGATATTCTATGACTCTATTCTGTGATAGCAAAGCTCCATTACTTTACGCTACTGTTCCCATTTTCCTGCTTTGCAGAGCAAATAAAAAGGATTGTGGGAGTTAATCTATCTTAGTTTTGTGTATCATTTCAATGCTTAAAGACAAATCTGCAGATTTACTGGCAGCTGGGAGTCATCCAGCTCACAGGAGCAGTGATCACCCAGACTGCCCAGTCTTTGGAAGTCATTCATCAGAACTCTTAAGTATTTTGTGTTACCAAAGAGTTGCCAGGAAAGAAAGGAAACAAAATGGATATGAACTTTAGTAATCTGATTTTTAAACGATTATAAAACTACTGCTGATTTGACCCCAAACTGACAGCGGTACAAATCTCTCTCCTGGAAAAATAAGTTTATTTGTAGGGTTTTTTATTTATTTACGTATTTATGTATGTATTTATTTCTTTATTTCAAGAAAGAAGAAAATGTGTATTTTTTGGTATATGTAATCCATGTTCTATAACACAGCTGAACATCTCTGGGCTTCTGCCTGCTCACCTGTCCAAAGATCCAACGCTTAAGCCATAACTCTCTTTTAACAGGAATGAACCACATGAAAGCATCCTGTGGGCTCAGGCAGTATCCTAGAGACACGGTGCACCATATACTCTTATAAGTGTCCACCAAGCACAAGCAAACATCACTGTGTAGTTAAACCACCATTTTCAGCCAATCCACCTGCTGCTTTTGGAATCACTGCTTTGCTTTCATCTTAATAATCTGCCCAGAAGACAATACACCAATGAGAAGCATGCATATTTCTTCAGTGTTTGCACGCTCTGCCATTGTAAGTCAAAGCATCCTCTGCCGTGCTTGTGCAGTGCGTGCCCCAGTGTTTAAGTTCTCCCAGTACAACTCTACTCATCCCTGCAGAACTCATGGCTTTCTTAGAGATGCAGTCACATGCTTCCAAGACCAATCTGGTTGGTATTTAGGAGCCAATTCTCCAGGCAAAATCTACATCTAAACTTTTGCACAGCTTGCAAATGAATCAGCAAACCCCCCCGAGAGCTGTACTTAACAACAAAGGTAGCTTCCCAAATGTAAACAGCTCCTTCTGCAAAAATAAGAACCTTTGACTCTGTAGATTCCCACACCAGATTCCTGCACGGCAAATCTGAAATTATTTGCAGACGAATCTCAGAAACACAGCTTTCATCAGGGCTTTCTCCAGGGTTTAAAAGAAAGTAGGGTCAAGTGCTTTATAAACCTGCTTTGTTTCGACTGCAACAGTGCATTAGGCACAGAAGTCAGTTTTGGAGCAAGGCCTACAGCCGACAATGATGTGCATAATGCAGGCACCATGCATCCTGCAAGAAGCCAAGCATTCCGTTGCATCTGTTTGAATGAAACTCCTCTGCAGGACCACAGCACTGAAACATCGGTGCAGTGAAGACTGCCATGTTTAGCTGCTGCAATACAACACCTCGTTTTGGGGACTACTGTCAGATGGCATCATTTTGTAGCAACTTCTTCAGTGGCGCAGCCCAAGCTGCTCTCCCAGGATATTGCTGAGCAGGAATCAAATGATCCCATTTTTGTTTTTAAATCTTGATGTGGCAAGTGAGACTAGAAAAATGAGAAGGGAAATTATGGGACTGTATCAGCAAGGAAGATCACCGATGGCCCTAGGAAAGGCAGTGATGCACATATTGCTGTAGTGCAGCATAAAGGTGAATTGTAACTATCTCCAATAAACACATGAGCAGTATCAATTCTGCAGAACTGCCGCATGTGCAGATACACACAGTTGTATTTTCTCGCATTAGCTCGAGCTCTGTGCCAGGTTCTTTATCAAATAATCTAACAGTGGCTGCAGATGAAGCCCTAGCGTTAAAAATCAACAGAAAGTTCTTGTGATGCTGCAAGGATGATGGCTGCTCCGAATGCTGTGCTACAAATGCTGCACAGGCTAAAAGCAGGACATCAGGCTGTCATGTAACACAGACTGCAGGTTCAGGCTGTCTGTCTGAATGGATTTGTCTTGGCCTCCATGTCAAATCTGAATTTCGGAGATGTGCTAGGCATGTTCAAATCAAATAGCAGACATCCTCTGGGTGAGCTCCAAGAGCTGCGCTGACTCTTGATGTTGCCTAATAAAGAGAGGAGGCCAATTCAAACTATAGATTTTTGTCTTTTTTTTTTTTTTCCAGGTAAACTAATGCTTTACACAGCCCTAAAAATGATACGGATTTTCAAACATGATAAGAAGTTTGCAGGGAGCCTTCCCAGCTGTTTTTACTCTGAGGCAGACAGCTTTGTTCCAGTGACCAGCAGAACGCAGCACCTGACCCAGAATGTGTCCAGCAGTCCATAGAACCCCATTAGGTTTGATCTTTGCAGTGCTACCAGACTAAAGACAACGGGCAACGTCTCCGTTTGGCTGCTTCTACAGATCAGCATCACCTGCAGTTTTAGGGCAATAAGATTTTCTAATCATTGCTCAGTCAGAGCAACTTCAACATCCCTCTTGTTCTGCAAAAGTGTTAAAGAATGCAAAGCAGGATTGTTACCCTTTTATCTGCTTCAGAAGCCTTTGTGGAGATTAGGAAGTGTTGCTCTGATCTCTTCCAGTTCTGCGTCACCTTGCTATCTGGACACAAAAGGGCAGATTTTAAGCTGGGGTAAATCAGCCGAACCCTGGGAAGGTCAAAAGAGCACTGCAATCTGCCCCAGCCAAGGAGGAATTCTCAGCGAGCCATTCCAGAGATAGGAGTTTCCAGATAGAGGTATTTTCCCACCACACAACTTCCTATAACCATTTTGTACTCTCCTAAACAGAATTTCCTCAGATTTTGTATTTAAATTTCTTGCTGTTTTTTTCTCCTTACTTGTTGTATTTAATGACTTGCATCCCTGGAAGCAAGAAAATTAACACGTTCTAATCCTCACCATCCACTTTCTCTACCAGGGAGCCACATTATTCTGCTGGATTCAGGACTCATAATCCATAATAGCATCATATCATAAAAGACAGAGTGAGACTGTGCACCCAAAACTACTTCTTGACAGACAGCACACCTGGATCCAAACTCTTTCTTCATCTGTCCTTGCGTCAAGTGCCTTCTGAAGGGGAAGGAAAGAGGAAAATTTAACCTCTCTCGGTATCCTTGCATGAACACTTTTGAAGGAGAAGAGATCAGCAGAGAGACCTATGGTTTGTGAAGGAAAAAGAATTGTGTTTCAGCACCTGTCACTGCAAAAGCAGCACATCTGGTGCTGGATGGTCACATCAGTCAGGGGCTGCAAGGAGAAAGGAGGGCTTTGTACAAAACCCCCCACCACAGCCATTAGGTGAGCACAGAATAAAGTGAATGCTTCTATATCTTAAGGACTCCGTTGGCTTATTTTAATTTATTTTATAGAATCATAGTCTCACTAAGGCTGGAAAAAACCTCTACAGTTATTTAGTCCAACCACTGGCTCATCACCAGCATGCCCACTAACTCATGTCCCTTTGATTCACCCAAATTGAAAGCAAACTGCAGCTACATTGAGTTTGGCTGGTTTTGCTGCATTACTGTGCCTTTGCTAAAAATAGGCAAATCGAACCAGAGCTCCCTACTCAAGTCTGACCCTATATTAATAGAAATATATATGATCCTGAGACGCTCCCACGTCAATCTGAGTAAGACTGATCTCCTGACTCATTCAAATTGCTCTTCTCATTTTGGGGAGCATGCAAATAACAGTGGCATAAATGTCCTGACAGGGGCAGTAAGAGATACTTGTATCAACACCTTCATTTTTGGAAATGCGGTGTGCCTGCTGCAGATAGCGACAGGAAGATAAGCAAAACCCAACTGTGGTTTGCATAGAGAGACAGCCATCCTTCCCTGGGAGTGGGGAAATTGCCAAGGAACAAATTGGATGGTGTGAACCAAAGGAAGAAAAACCCTTCCGTCCCGCTGTTTACTTGTTCTGGCACATGCTATGAAATGAGCCTTGGGGGAGTGCCAGCCCACCCTCAGGAAATGCTGGCCTGTCTTCAAGAGAGTCATCGTTTACTACTGGAAAAAAAAAAAAAGAGAAGAAAAAAGAGCAGGGGCAGCAAGAGGCCGAGGGTTTAACTTGCGCTGGCCTGAAGCCAAATACGCAAGCAAAGGCTGAGAACTTTCTTCTTAGGCCTCTGTGCCGACAATGGATGGTGGACGGCACAAATATTTACACACCTGAAGTGGAGGGAGACTGAAAGGGGGGAGCGGGGCCGTGCCCGAGTGCTTCTAATAATGATTATGGTGGTGGCTTTACAGCCCTGAGTGCTCCCTGCAGACGGGCTGGGATGACTCAACGGTGCTGCTGGCGGCACAAGATGTCTTTTCACACATACTGTACTGGGCAGCCCTCCCTCTCCCCAGGGGTGTATTAATAGCAGCGGTTCATACTGTACACACTCCAGTGTAACCGTCTCCCTCTGAAGCTAGCAAAGGTGAGACGGCCTGCGGGCTAAAATGCTTTCAAAATAAACAAGATAATCCTGGAGACCTTGCAGAAGGGGTTGATTCTTGCGATCCATGCCCTGAGTGCTCTCTTTCTCTCTGAGCTTCTCTCTGAGGCCACCTCCGTCTAAGCATCTCCCCTCAACACTCAAATGTGTCCTAACATCAAAGAGAAATGAGATACAAGGGACTGACTTGGCCCCTTACTTTATGTACCTTTGAAATAGGCAGTAAATATAATAGATATGCATGTCTCTGACTGCATGCCTTATTCCTCTCTTCTTTGCTGTTCACCTTCCTCAGCTGTCTGGGAATAACAGTTTGTCTTAATCAATTTGTGCAGAGTTAAGCATAATGGAGCTCTTGAATGATGCTATGATACCAATATAATCAAATTCTCTTTTCCCTGTTCCCAGAAACGATGATGCTATCAGAACAAAAAGTGGGAACGTCTACAGTGTGGGGGTATATCTGAGAGCAGAACTTGGCCTTAATAGCACTCACCATGAAAGCAAAGGAAGGATCTTTAAAACTGTTGTTATTTGTGATGACATCGACAAACAGCTGCCTCGTTCCTTATGTTCTGAGCACTGATAAGTGGATAAATTCACTCAAAAGATCCACCCTGATGTCCCTGCCCTAATATGTATGAGAAAAGCCCAAGAACTGCCTCTGGATGATGGCAGCAGCAGGACAGCAAAAATGACCTTGAAATGATCGGTCACATCCTGTAGCTTGGTACAGGGATTTAATTGCATTATTTTTAACCATTTCAAAATGGCCCCTTCTTCCTACATACCTATTTCCATATCCGTTCCTCCAATAAATAAATAAATAAATAAATAAAATAAAATCAACAGCATAACCCACAAACCTCTCAAACTGCAGCAGTGCTCAGCCTTCAAAAGGCACAGAAATACTCCCTCTACATTGGCCTGAGGAGATCCATAACGCAAACACAACCCAGTGTCCTCGTAGATAAAGCAACACTTGCCTTGTGCAGCTCTCACATTACACTGCAGAGTACCAGCAGGGTGTTCCTTGCGACTGCTCCACAGTGCCCACTACATTCCTTGCTTTCTCTCCCCTTGGCGCCTACATGCAAGAAGTCAGACTGGCATGTCCTGACCATCTGCAGAAGCTAAATCATGCCCTGGACATTCTTGTCATCAGGCTCTCACTATGCCCAACGTTAAGAGCAAATAAAAGAAACTATAATTTGCCATGTGAGGCCAGTAGCAAGCTCTGTGGCTGGCTCTGGAGCCAAGTGGAGATTTGCAAACGCTCTGATACACAGCCCGGACTCTGCTGCACCAACATAGGCAGTGTGGTCAGGAAGCTGCTCTCAAACTGTGTGCATGTGTGGCACTCCTACTGTCAAGCCACACATCACCATCGTTCTAAAGCTTTTCATTTGTTTCCTTGTGCTCCGAGCTGCGTTTCTGTTCCCCAGTCAGAAGCCTTGAAGCAGGAGCTGACCCGTCTGATCCCAGCTGGGGTCTGAGCCAACATAGATTATCACCAGTGGAGGGCTACAGAATTGTAGCTGGGGCGTATAGAGGTCATGGATGTTTCCTCAGCTGAAATGGCTTGCTGTCTCTCTCTCCCTCACAGCAGTGTATCTTCGACCTGACTTTCCAGCTTAGAGAGCTGTCTGAGCTCTGAGACCACGGGTATTTCCACATCGCACTCCGGGGTCATCCAAAGGCTGCCCTCTGGATCAGGCTTACTCTATATTCAGATGGTGAAGCTACAAGTGCAACCCCCGGTGCAACCCGAGGGACTCTATGTCTGAAGCAGTCTGGCAGTTTAATATTCTGCTAGGCACCTCAGTGCACCCGACCAGACCGTCTGCAGACTGCCTGCAGGGCAAAGTTGTGATCAGAAGCGGTGGCTCACGCAGCCGTCCTGCTCCCAGCCTCTCCTGGGCTCCTCAGCTGAAATGCAGACGTGGCCCTGGGTGTTGTTCAGGAGCTGCAGTGTGCTCGTCTCCTGCTCTGTGGATCCTCTCAAGCTGGAGGCTGAACGTGCCATGTCTCCTGAGCCTGCGGATCGCACGCATAGGCATAATAAAGGCCAGTCAAAATCTTGATTAAATAAACTAATAAGTACTTCAAGTTGCAAGCCAAGTGGGAGCAATGTTCATTTAATGTAGCCAGAAATGCTTAATACTCCCATGTCTCTGTGACTCATAGCACTGAATGCCCAAGAAAAGCTGAGAAACACTGCAATGGAGCAGCACAAACCTTCTTTTCTACACAAATGTATACAGGATGCCACACGTATTAATCAGATCAAAAATCTGATGTCTACTAGTATAGAAAAACTTCTATTAGTATAGAAGAACTCAATACCTGGTCTCTCACAGACTTCCTATCATACAGAAACGCTGGTTGAGTACAGAATTTCCTCTTGATAGGTCTGCAGTAATGGTCTAGTGATCTGGTGGTTGGCAACCCTGCACACAGCAGGGGGGTTGAAACTAGATGATCATTGTGGTCCTTTTCAACCCAGGCCATTCTATGATTCTATGAATAATCACATAATATATATTAAGATGCTCATGCCAGAAAACACAACGCTAATTACAAATAGCATCATTTTTGCATGTAAGCACAGCATAAAATGCAGATATTTGAAGATAGTTAGGTGTCTGAAGACACCGTGGTTATACTGCAGGGATTTCAAATGCACCTGGGCATTTCATTTCTTTGATTTCAACTAAATTATTCTAAAAACAGTTCAGCTCCAAGCATTTCCTTCAGCTTTCTCCACATATAAAGCATAACCCATCTCAAACTCGTACACTTCATTAAGAAAAGTCAACATCCTAAGTTGCAATAGCATGTGGAAACCTACACGACATTTATCACTTAAAACCCAATTCTTAAAAACGAGGAAATGGACAGGCAGGAACATTGCAAATCTTATCATGTACATAACACATAATTTTATTATCTCAGATGAAGAACACACTGAATCACAAGGGGCAGCCATAATTCTGAGCCAATGATATTTAAAGTACTATTCTTATCAATGCCAGCGTATAGATATTTAAAAAAATACTGGCAAGTGGAAACCATCAGTTAATGTGTGTATTAGAAAGACATTTATCATTAGTTATGCTTACATTTTGAAAGAGTATTCATAAATACTAATTCTGAGTCAGCTTTGACCTAGCAATGCCCATCGAACAGATGGAGGTCCTCCTTAGCTGAACTTGCTCACAAGGCACATCAGTTATTGTAAATCTAAATTTATTTCTGCCCTTGTCAGCCTGTTAGCTCACTATCTCACTATTCACTGACAAAAGAAATGATGAATCATGAGCACTGGGGTACAGAGAACCACAGACACTAAATAAAACGACCCTTATTATGTCAGTTGTATGTAGTATGATGAAACCTTCCACTGGGAACTCTAGGGGTTACTGTAACACAAATAAAGGATGGTCGCATTGTGTTGAAAATAATGACAAATATACACTTGAAGAATAAAATTACTGGTCAAAACATGACCGGTGAGCAGGAAAATCAGGGCTCACTGGTGGGCTCATGCTTATGATTCTATGATTTGCATTTGAGAGTTGTCGATGCGTGACATTATAGATAAGAGATACAAAATTGATCCACAAGATAGAACTCCTCCCCTATAAGGACAGGCTGAGAGCTGAGGCTGTTCAGCCTGGAGAAGAGAAGGCTGCAGGGAACCCTGAGAGCAGCCTTTCAGAAGGGAGGATGTAAGAAGAAAGGGAAGAGGGTCTGTTGTAAGAAGACAGGGGAGAATGACTTCAATCTAAAAAAGGGGAGATTCTGATTGGATATAAGGAAGTTTTTTACAATAAGAGTGAAGAAGCAATAGCATGAGTTGCACATAGTGGTGGATGTCCTTCCAGACACCCAAGGTCAGGATGGATGGGGCTCTGAGCACTGATGGAGCTGTGGTGTCCCTGTTCATTGCAGGAAGCTGAACCAGGTGGTCTCCAAAGGTTCTTTCCAACTCAGTTCTACGATTCTATGATCTTTCATAGACATGTTGTACATTTAGTTTGATTGCTAGGCCCCTCCCTCTAAAAACATACAAGAAAGGCATTATTTTCTGCTTAAAATATGACAACTGAACAATCTGATACCCAAACTGATACCCAAGGCTGCATTTTATGACTGGACTTTAAGATATTTGTGCTCACCCCAAACTAGAACTTAGTATTTCAATGGTTCTAAAGACAGTTTGGGATTGAACACAAGGAAGAAATACACTTTTTTGTACTGTTTATTCTGCAGGCCTATGCTGGGGAAAATGTGCAGACGTTTAGCATTTCCACAGGCTTCCATGGCCTGCACCTCTTCTACTCAACGTTGCCAGTCGCACAACCACGCACCCGATGACACTGCGGCTCTGTTTGCCTCTGCTGCACCTCTCCATAGCCCTGCTGCCCTGTGGCTGTTATTTTTACCATACACAGATGTCCTTGAGGTACGCTTACCAGCATAAGCTGTGAAAGCCGTTTGCCAACGCAGGGTTTTCTGGTAATGTGATACGGCCCGCGGCACACGGGAGCCCATGGCTGGGCATGCAGTGACGCACAGGGCAGGACTGAAGGCAGGACAATGCCTCACCAGGCTAAAATTAGCTCCCGCAAACAGCAGAAGTGTTAGAAGTGGTAACGCAGGGTTTTTCAGCAAGCTCAGCCAAAGGAAGTTTTAAAGTTAGGCAAAAAAAAAAACACAACAAAACAACCCAAAAACTGCAAGCTGGTGGGATGTCAATTAAACGAGACGTGACTGCTGCAAGGGGATTTGTGCAAATGGCTTTCCTTACCCCGAGCAGCATGCTGCCTTGTCAATCTTCTGAACTGCAAATACTTGTCTGCGTTGCAGATGGTGACACAGAGCCTCCCATCCTGTGGTGGCTGCAGCCTTATGCTGGGGGTTTCTAATGCTCACCAGTTCTTACCAAAGGAAAGATCTGGCCACATCTACAGCACAGAGGTTTGTGCCGAGTGATCTCTGCACTGAAGAAGGACCTTGACATTATGAACCCATCTGTTTTAATGCAATTATTTTGGTTTTTATGCACATGAAGAACTATCTAATAAAAATCATATTACCCAAAGCAGGGTAAAAACTTAATTAAGCCCTCTGGCTACGTACATAAAATGGCTTCAAGGGTATCATAATACTACATCCTAGAATCGATTAACCATTTTGTCAATCACTTTTTAATATGCTCTGAGTTCTTTTTAGGGAAGTGACCAATTCTAAGGATGCCTGGTACAGGCTGGTAACCAGAATACACAAGAATGCAAATGGCTGTGGAGCTATGTACCAGCTCATTTTTCATGATACGGAGCATCCCCCGCAAAGTGCTGACTGTCCTCTGCTGCCAGTAAATTTCACCGGAGCATTTTTCTGACCATTATAAAGCCAAGGAGAAGCTGAAAAAGCAAGTAACATTTATCAACTCCATTTTGTGGTTTACCTCCATCGCTATACAGAAAAGTACATCAATTCTCTGGAGAAGCAAAAAAATGAAACGCAATAAAGGAAAAATAATTGACTTGATTAAGGCTAGGGAAGCAAATGAGTTCAAGCTCCAATGTTAGTATTACTGGAGAAGTCAGACTAATTGTCAGCCCATCCCTAAAAGCCGTGCATCCAGGAACAGTCTGAAACTTTTAGGAATGACCTACATAAGAAAAAGAGCATTAAAAGAGCAGGCAACCGATGCTTCCAAAATACATGACAAAACTATCAATTAATGCACTTATATACTAGAAGCAATCCTTGCAATCTCTTCATTTGGTTTCCTACTTTAGTCTAGGCTGTTGGATTTTCACTAAAGAATACCTGCTTGAACTAGTGCTGATTTAAGCATGTTTTAGGGTGCTGAACTGACTGCAGCTATTGACTGATGCTCAATTATAAATCATTATTTCCAGTTCAAACAGACGCCTTATTTTAAGGTGAACTTGTAAAATATCACTTTCCAGCCATGATATTTGAATATCGCTTGGTGAACTAACAGAACAATTTAGTCATCGTATCAATTTTTTGTTCCCCATGTACCCCAAACACCCCTTCACCTCTTCTGAACAAACCGAGTAATTTATGTTCAGGCAGTTTCCACTGTCTCTTTCCTGAATTGTGGATTACAAAACTGAACACCCTGTTTTCAAAACAGTCATAGGAGTGTGATGCCCTGAACCTCCCCCCTTTCCTCATGCTCCTCTTTATATATGTTCAGGGGTTGTAGTCAACTTTTTGGCATACCAGCTGCTCTGGAGTTTGTATTCAGTTGACAATCAGCCACCACGCTCCAGGATATTTTCAGTGTTGCTGCTTCTGTGACAAAATCCTCTTATCTATATATGCAGACTACATTCTTTATAACGTCCTATGTGTAAGAGAAAAGGATTTCACAGAAATTGAAATAAATATATTATTTGCTTGTGACCATTTTAGGTAGTGATCCCTATTATTGTGTGTCAATGGCCTACTGGATGAGATCCCACGTTTAGGAAATATTTATTTCTTCTTATCATCTGTAATCTTTTTTACATCTTTTTCCACTATTACAATGTCACTTACAGTCCATTTTAATACCCAACAGAAAGCCTCCTAGTGAAAGAGCCAATGTTATATCCACTGGCATATTTATTTTCTAATGTCTTACTCAAAGCACTGCAAGTCCCACGCAGAGCATGATGGAAAACTTCATCTCTCTGTAGATATTGTCTGGTCATCCATATACCTGTTCCTGGAAAGCCAGCTTGATAACAACTGCTATCCATACATGCCAAACTTGCTCGAAGATTTTTCTCTCCCTCTTTGGCAAGCAGCAGTAGAAGACTATGTATGAACTGTGTCTTCTCATGGTAAGAAGGCCCCACATCTCTTCCTCGTATGCATGGGCAGTCATGGAGTCCATTCTTACTTAGCTCAAAAATTTCATAGAATTATAGAATCACAGAATGGCCTGAGTTGAAAAGGACCACAATGATCCTTTTAACCCCCTGCTATGTGCAGGGTCACCAACCAGCAGACCAGGCTGCCCAGAGCCACATCCAGCCTGACCTTGAATGCCTCCAGCGTTGGGGCATCCACTGCCTCCTTGGGCAACCTGTTCCAGTGTGTAACCAGCAGTTCCTAAGCTGTAAGATCAGCATTTCAGGGTGAGGTGGGGGTCTTTAGTCTTTAAATCCTTTACCCTGGTAGGACTTGTCACATCCATTCTGCTGCTGTTGTTTGATCAGGAGGATCATGTGGATCCTCCTCAGTGATAAGTTTATGCAAGTCATGTTCAGAAGCATCCTCGGCTACTGACACTGATTTATTTTCTGATAAGAAGCTAATTATAAAGCTTTAAATTTGCAGTCGCTCAGTAGAAGGGCAGCACTATGTCCTCCAAAAAAAGCAATGTATGCAGAATTAATATACACATCAGTAACAATAATTCTGTCCCAGATGTCGTGTCAGATCCTTAGCCCAGCTCACATTGCAGCCCCCAAAGTGTCTGTGTGCACAGAAAAGAGCAGTGCGAAAGCACAAGAAATGGTGCTTTTGCAGCCCTGTTTGAGCCTCACACTAACTAAATACTTTTATCCCAGCACCCCTGGAACCTATTGGGGTTCCAACTACAAGCAGCATCTGCAAATGCAGGGTGCACTCATGGGGTTCTGTGGTTGCTTTTTTTAAGTAGAAGCATAACATGCTCTCATTGATAGCCCCGACTCCAGTGACAACAGAATAGGCTGTCCTCTCTGACTTGACATTTACCCCAATACTATCTAAAATTAGGTCTCTGATTCTGTTGGAAGGGCTACATTAAAAAAAGAAACGCAGTAGTGCACATTGTCAGACTTTCTCCTACTTTGTTTCTCCGTTAATTCAGGTAGGACAGTTCTGCCCCAAAGTCAAAACAGCCTCATGTGAGCAGGGGTATGTGAGTTGAGGAATGTGGAGGGCAGAAAGCCTGCTTGCAATTGCCAGCCTGGTGATTCTTCTTCTAAGCTTTGCTCTTACTCAATGACCTCATTCTTTATTGCCCCAAGCCTTGCAAAGTTTACATAGTTTGTAATTTACTAACAGAAAGCCTTGCAGAGCTTACATAGTTTTCAATTTACTAGCACAAAATACACGTGAAACTGATTGCCCTGCATCCAACCTCTCCTTCTTGTGTTAAGTTCCTGTTTCTATGATTCCTGATTCTGTGATGTTTCAAACAAGGAAACACAGCCAGATGATTTACCTGAGGGGGAGCAGTGGCAAGGTCAGGGACAGAAGATGAGCGTAGCACATTCCCAGAGTGATGCTTGAGACACTCATGCCTTCCAGTCCCTTTTTTCTCCCACTTTACCTCATTTCTGGCTATTTGCAGACAAATAAGCTACAGAACTGAGATGCAGATAAGAACTTATTGGAAATGCATGGCTGTTATGCTTTTAAGAGCGAGGTTTGGTCTGCATTAAGGAACCCGGTCTGGAATTCAGATTTAGATTAACACTTTGCATGGGTTAAAAATCTTCATAGCACACACCTCTCCCTCTGAAGAGGCAATGAGAAAACAAGCAGCAGTCCCATTGCATGATCACAGAATCATAGAATGGCATAGGTTGGAAGGGACCTCAAGGATCATCAAGCCCCAGTTCCCCTGTCACAGGCAGGGTTGCAACCACTAGATCAAGTGCTAGATCAGATTGCTAGATCAGATCAGATATTAGGAAGAAATTCTTCACACAGAGGGCAGACATACCCCAGGACACACAGCTCAGAGAAGCTGCCCCATCCCTGACAATGCCCAAGGCTAGAATTGATGGGGTTTGGGCAACCTGGTCTGGTGGGAGGAGTCCCAGATGATGGCAGGAGGGCGGAAAAGGATGGGCTTTAAGGTCCCTTCCAAATCAAACTCTTATGTGACCCTACAGTTCTCTGAATATTAAGTTAAAAATTCCAAAGATATGTAAAGTAATTCAATGAAACACAAAGGTAAAATGATATCTAAGCATGAAGTAAGCTAAAAATTTTTCCTAAGAGTCTATTATAACCTCAATGTGCTGAAGAAAAACAAGGGCTCCTGTGTATAATAAGAGCCCAGGCCAGCAGGAGGATGCAGTGGAAGGGCATACCGGGGATATTCATTCATTCATTCATTCATTCATTCATTCATTCATTCATTCACTCATTCACTCCTTGAGCTTCCAGACACCATCCAGTTTCTCTCGGCTCCTTGACATAAAACATCAAATCCAAAGAACACTTCACATCAGCCTGGCTTTTATCAGCTGGCACCCTTCTGGTCTGTGTTCTACATCAGTTTCTCAAAGGAAAACAAGAGCTAAGATAACCGTTGTCGTGGTTTCCCCACTTTTTTCAACTCAGCTACTTGTCCACAAAATGTACAGAGGTGTCTGAAAACAAAAGTAAACGTGGGAAGCACTGAACACTGGTAGTTATTCTTATCTTACTGCTTTATTAACACAGTGGGATAACTATGTGCATTACTCCCTAATACAGCTGTCATCATTTAAATGCTCTGTGCTCTACACATGGGCCAGTCCTACAGGGATGGACTGAATAACAGGAAGATTACAGGTCTTATGACTCCATTGCTGTATGGAGGAATTTTGCAGTCAATCTTTCTGCCCATATTCCTGCAGAGAAGAATCCCAACTCAACACTTCATTGTATATTCATTTAATTGCATACTTCCAGCACAGCAAAGCATTTCTCAGTTTTCTGTTCCCTCTGACATCTGTATTTCCAGCTCTCTCATGTCCCACCTTCTTTGCTTGATGCTGTTTTTCCAAACACTTTATATAAACTTTTGCATCTGAAGAAGAGTTTTGAATGTGCCATGATAGCAAGTCATAGAATCATAGATTGGCCTGGGTTGAAAAGGCCCACAGTGCTCATCCAGTTCCAACCCCCTGCTGTGTGCAGGTCACCAACCAGCAGCCCAGGCTGCCCAGAGCCACATCCAGCCTGGCCTTGAATGCCTGCAGGGATGGGGCATCCACAGCCTCCTTGGGCAACCTGTTCCAGTGCCTCATTACCCTCTGTGTGAAAAACTTCCTCCTCATATCTATCCTAAACCTCCCCCGTGTCAGTTTAAAACCATTCCCCCTTGTCCTATCACTATCCACCCTCATAAACAGCTGTTCCCCCTCCTGTTTTTAGGCTCCCTTCTAGTACTGGAAGGCCACAGTGAGGTCTCCCCAGAGCTTCCTCTTCTCCAAGCTAAATGAGCCCAGTTCCTTCACCCTTTCTTCACAGGAGAGGTGCTCTCCCTATGAAATCCCTTCAAAATGGCTCTGCAGTTTTATCCAATCAATGTATGGCAAGCTTTAGTTTCTTTACTAGGAAAAAAAAAAAAGAAATAATAATAATGTTAGTATCACATCCCCTATTATTCTTTACAGCAAGAAAGGGTTGAGCTCTGTATCTGTTTACAACGCTTATATAACCAATGAAATAAGCACTGGTTAGAGAAAAACAGAGAACCTAATAAAAAACCACGGTACTTTGTGATTTTCTAACATTTATCTCAGCAGATATAGTTTGTTCTCAAAAGTTAAAGCAAGTTTTAGGTCTGGAGAAAAACAGTTCTTCCAGAGTTGATACAACGGAGTGGAAAACATAATAGATAAGGACTTGAAATAAATTTCTGTCCCCTGCTTTATCAAAGGCTTGCTGTGTTCTCTGGATAAATCATTTCCCTCCTGAATATTCCTGTCTTTTACAGAGGAGTAAACAATGCTTTTCCCTTCCCAAAGCGATTTATGAGTGAAGGGTATCAAATTTTGATCAGGTTCAACTTTAAAAATTGTCTACTGGGGTTTAATAATGGCAGTTCTTTATGATGGCATCAAGCATGAATTTGCATTTGACTCACAAGTGTCTAACACTCCTACGTTCCCAGCCAGGAATGTGAATCAACGTTGAAAAGGAGGTGAGCTGTATAAAAGGCTTCACATGGAATAAGTCTTAACGGCAAAAGTAAGTGTAATTTTTTAACGAGGCATTTCCAATCTGATTCACTGCCCTTACAACATCTCTTCTTGCAGTTGCAGCCTCAGAAGCCCACAGCGTTTGGATACAAGGTCATGGTTTCTGAGTGGGAGCCAGGAAAAGGCAGGACACTGCAAAAGGGGCTCAGCCCCAGCGAGATGATAGCTCTCAGCTGTGCTGTGCAGAAGCGCTGCTGAGTGACTTAAGGAACACAGCAGGAGCTGTGAAGCTGCCCCTGCTATTTATTTGACTGAAGACAAGGTGCAAATGACAGCAGAAGAAAATGGAAAGGAAAGCATAAACAGAAAGCTATCTGATGGGGCTGGCTGGACACTCAGAAATTCCCCTGGCAGGGTGGGACAGATGCAGTCCGTGCTGTTACAGAGTTGTTGCCAGCTGGCCACAGTTGGGCACGGAGGGGCTGGGAGAGCAAGTCACAGGGCAGTGTGACAGAGGAGCATCTCCTGTCTTTGTCAGTGGAGAGACACTGCCAGACAAGGACCTCGAGTTGAAGCCAAGGTCAGGCTATCAAGCCCTGTGGAAAAGCCTGTTCTTCTCCATCCATGACATACATCCTATAGGAAGACTTCTTTTCCAGGGGTTAAAGCCATTGTGATCACTGTTCTACTCTCCTCCATTAAAAGGGAGGACAGTTCCATACTGCAAAAACACTGCATGTGATTCTGCTTTTACTCAGTTACCATACCTGCAAACGCCATGGATTGATGCTCCTAACGTGGTGCACGACTGTAGTAACCCGGCCATCATGCAGTGTAACTTTCAAGCAAGAAAGACGGGGAAGGGTTACAGTAGGGTCAGACAGAATAACCCCTTAATAAGAAAAAATATTCTTATCCTACCGTGAAAATAGGAAAAACCCATTGAGACATGATTAGTTGAGATCCGAATGGGAACCCGAGCTGTAAAATTCAGCTCCACATCTTTAAATTCTGCCACATACTTCTGTTATTATCCAACACTTTAGCTCAAACCAATATAGACTTGGCAGTTAGCCTATGAATTTCAATCTCAGATCGTCAACCTTCAAAATAAAACTTGTGGGAAAAGCTTTTTCAACCAAAATTACAGCTTTTGCAGCAACAGCAACAAAAAATCTCTCCAGTTCTTTAGGCTGAAAATTATGCATCCCAGTCTGGAAATGGCAATACATCATGGTGATGCCTCAGGAACTTCTCAGGAACTGTGTGACTCATCTTCTGTTTTCTTTCATCTTCTGTTTTCTTTCATATGTCCCAGATATTGCTAAATTTCACCTCCCAAAGTGCCAAACCTTCCCCTTCTACTGGAAATCCTGCTTGTAGTATAAGGAGAAACTTCTTCATGGAGAAGAATTAAAATCTAAATTATTGTAACTACAATCCCTATGTAGTACTACAGTCAATCTTCTGAAAGACCACTTTTGTTACTGTTTTGTGTGTGAGTTTTCTAAAGTTAAAAAAGAAAACTGGAGGGTGGTGAGGCACTAAAACAGGTTGCCCAAGGAGGCTGTGGATGCCCCATCCCTGCAGGCATTCAAGGCCAGGCTGGATGTGGCTCTGGGCAGCCTGGGCTGCTGGTTGGTGACCCTGCACATAGCAGGGGGTTGGAACTTTGGGTTGGAACCTTTTCAACCCAGGCCATTCTATGATTCTATGATTAATGTAGCAGAAATAGCATTATCACTTCAGTCATTTAAAAGCAGACAACCAATGTGTCCCTAAAACACTGCGTACAGCAACCACAGGATTGGAATCCAGCATTAGGTTAGTCTCTCTCCAAGAATTCACCCTTTCAAAAACAAAATTCTTGAATTAGAAGAACTCTTTATGCAGAAGAGGTCAATCTTGGTAAATCAATGTAGCCACATCATTAAAAGGAAAGGGATTTAAAGCAGCAAGACATTGACAAGAACCAGGAATTACGCAGGATTAACAGAAAAGGTTTGGAGGAAACCAGACCTGGAATACCATGCACAGGAACAGAGGGAGAGTTACAAGTCAGCACTGCAACACTGAGCTTTAGGAGCCTTGGGATGTTGGATAGGAGCTGGAGGACTCCACTGACTGCCTGGACCTACTGCTGCCCCAGTCACAAGGACCCATTGTGGCCGTGTCATCTGCACTGGAGGGAGTACAAACTTCTGCAGTCAGCAGGGTCATGAAAAAAAATTACAGTGCCCTGGAGTAAGCAAAGCGAAATCGTATCTCTCCATTGTGAGATGTGCTTTCAATGCTGAGCCCACTTGGCAGGGCCCTGTGTTGATTCAGTGAGGCTCAGCAGAACTCATGCCAATGCCCAGCTTCCTGCAGTGGAGTGGGGCTCCTCTGTGGCCTCCTGATCCATTGCACCCCACGAGCTCCTGGGCAGTGATCCTCCCTCAGGCTGCAGCCTGTAGAGCTCAGATCATCAGCAACCTGCAGATGGCTTTGGCCATGCAGCAGCCCAGTGGGTGCCACCCAAAGTGTGGGTGCCGTCTGCCCCCCACAGAGCGATGACACCGCATGTTGTCTGATTAAAATTACCACCCCTTTCACAAGCCCCGCCTGGCTGAGCTGTCTGGCTTAGGAACCTGATTAAGCTCTTTATCTAATTGAGACAGAGAGAGGCACGTCCAAAGGCTAAATATTTAGGTAGCATAAGGTAACTAAGCTCTCAATTTAGACTTCTTAATTAGGTAAATACGGTGATGTCAGGTCTGTTTTGTCAATAAAGGGAGACAAGCCTATCAGTGCTGCCAGCTGATAGAGTTTCTCATTTAATTACGCTGTAACCATTTGTCCATTTACAGGAACCAACTATCCAACTATTAGTAGTTGGAGTTGGTAGTTCACTATCCATCAACTGTTCGAGGAATTCTTTGTTTTCTAATAAATTCTGCAAAATAACTTTAATCTCAACCTTGTGAGGATCTGGAATTCTAATTATCAAGGGCTGATGCGAACTTTTCAGGCCCTGGTCATTGGATATATAAATGAGCTGTAAGGCAGCACTGTACCCCGGGATCACTGAAAATAAGCATGAATCATTGAATCATTCAGGTTGGAAAAGACTTCTATGATCATCCAGTCCAATCCCAACCCGCCCTGCCATACCCACTGTCCATGTCCATCAGTGCCACATCTCCATGGTCCTTGCACACCTCCAGGGACTGTGATCCCACCACGCCCCTGAGCAGCCCGTTCCAGTGCCTGACCAAACGATGCAGTCATGCTCTTTCCACTGAATTAGGCATTGCATTTTCCCATTTTCAGGAATAACCATGAACAGCTCAAGCTGTGTCCACCAGAAGCAACTGCATTAACAGTATGCATTTACTCATTTCCCCTCCCAAGTTTTCCTACATCTCTGTGTCATCATCACATGAAGAGGATGGGGCAAAAATACTTTTAATTTTTTTTAAAGACAGAACTGTTTGGAACTGCTCTGAGCTTTTAAGAACTTGATGCTCTGCGGTACTAGTTTTGTTACACTGTGTAATCTGATTTGCTAGCAATTTCGTTTCTGTGCACAGTAGGAACAGAGCGTGACACTCCAGTGTGTCCGTGAAAAGAAATCCTATAGAGATCGGTGTGTGCTCCAATACAGAAGCCAGCAGCCTCAAAGTTATTCAGCTTCTCTCATACTGATAGAAGAGTGTCTGTCAGGGAGAAAAGCACCTGTGCATGGTCTCTTGAACAAGTCTCTTTACAATCTGTATTCTGCAGGAAACTCATCGTGTCTTCTTGGGATCAAGTGCACCCTCAGCAGTTTGCTGATGACACCAAACTGAGCGCTGCGGCTGACACAATAGAAGAAAGGGTTACCATGCAGAGGGACCTGGACAGGCTGGAAAAGTGAGCCCACGTGAACCTAACGAGGTTTAACAAGGCCAAGTGCAAGGTGCGGAACTTTAGTTGAGGCAATCCCAGATATGAGTACAGACTGGGAGAAGACCCCCTTGAGAGCAGTCCTGTGGAGAAGGATGTGGGGGCCCTTGTGGACAAAAAGCTGGACATGAGCCAGCAGTGTGCACTTTGCAGCCTGGAAGGCCAACAGTATCCTGGGCTGTAACAACAGAGGGGTGGCAGAGGGGCAGGGAGGCGATTGCCCCCCTCTACTCTGTCCTTGTGAGACCCAATCTGGAGTATCGCATTCAGGTCTGGGCCTCCCCACACAACACGGATGCAGAGCTGTTGGATTTGGCCCGGAGGAGGGCCACTAAGATGAATAAATGGCTGGGGCACCCGTGCTGCGAAGAAAGGTTGAGGGAGATGGGCTTGTTTAGCTTGGAGAAGAGATGGCTCCAGGGAGAACTCACTGCAGCCTTCTAAAACTTGAGAGGAACTTGTAAACAAAAGGGACTTTTCACATGGTCTAATAGTGATAGGGCAAGGAAGAACAGTTTTAAGCCAAAAAAGGGGAGATTTAGGTCAGATGATAGGAAAAAATTCTTACTCAGAGGGCAGCGAGGCCCTGGCACTGCTGCCCAAAGAAGCTGAGGATGCCCCATCCCTGGAGGTGCTCAGGGCCAGGCTGAGCAGCCTGAGCTGGTGGAGAGCAACCAACCTAAGGCAGGAATGTTGGAACACGATGATCTTTAAGGTCCCTTCCACCCCACACCATTCTATGATTCTATGAAAACATAGCTGTGCTGCTGAAAAAGAATGCAGTGGATAATTCCAAGCTGTTTATGAATCCATATTAAACAGAACCCAATAGTACAAGGAATTTCATTGAAACCAGTGGGGACAGTACGTGCTCAGAGCAGAGGGGGAACCAGGAAGCACGAGGCTATGGTTAGTATGCCAATCCTTTTTCATCATGCAACAAACTAGAATGATCAATTTAAACCCACTAATTTAACTGCTGAAGCTACCACATTTCTTCTCACAAATGGTGGAATGCTTTTTTTCTTTTCCTCCTCCATCAAACCATTTTTTCACATCAAATCCTCTTCTTACAGACAGCCTCACAGCACTCGCAAGCATTAATTTCAAGGCCATACTGGGAGGCAGGGCCATTTTCCTGTCAGATTGCAAAACCGAAGGTGCAAGTAACGTGTCTGGAAGCAGTCACAAGGCTGGCAGCAAAATGCTTCAGAGAAATCTGCCCTCCTCCAACTCCTGCTTCAGGACACCAATCGCTATCAGCCTGAACATGCCACTGAAGTTGTGCCAAAGGTAACCAATCCGCAATAAATAAGCAAAGATGAACATTTTACTCCTTTTATCACGAGCTTTAAGACTTGCAAATCGTGTTTGCGGGACATCAAAAGAACACGTTCTTTCCTGAAGAGTCAAACCTACTTCTTGCAGTTATGATTCACTGAAGAAAAAAAACCATGTTTTTAAGTGCTCAGCTGTCACAGAGATCTTTAAAGACGTAAAAGGCTTTCATCTTTTAAACCAGGGCAATTTGGAGAGATTGCTTCAAGTCAAAAACTTCCAGGCACTGTCAGGCCCCAAAGGATGGACAGACATCTCATTCTCCTGGAAGAATGTACCTTGTGAACGTGCTCGATGAAACAATTACGTTCTTTCTAGGTAAGCAAGATTTAACTGGCTCTAATTCAAGACTCAATTAAATGTCTGTTAAAATACAGTTCTTCTTAATGATAACTCTAAATGCTAGCATTGTAGTTGACTATTCTCTTCCAAAACCACCAAGACAGTTTTCTTGAGACGAATAATTTTGATTGAATTTCTTCTGTCATTTCCTCACAAATCTCTCTGGGTCTCATGGAAGTTGTGCAGATTTTTCAGCATGCGACCACGCACAGCCCTGTGCTCACCTGGCACAAAGCACTCCCACACTACGCTGGTGCACACCAACCATCCAGATACCTAGGTTCATAGACAAGTATGTGACGCTCTGCAATGTTATTCTGGATGTACATCAGTCTCCTTGAGAGCATTCTGGCAAATGTCTGGCTATTACTGCACACGCTTTACACTGGGTTGATTTCGATCCAAGAAATATAGGCAGATCTTTTTTCTTTTTGGCAAGTGTTATTGCAAAGGAATTGCATTATGTTTGTATCGAGTTAAATGAAGATGCATTTTACTTCACAGTAAACCGGGAACATTCTATAAATCTATGTGGTCTGCTTTTGTTATTAAAAAAAGGTATTAAAAAGTAAAGGCTTTCAACTGCACAGATGCGAGCATAATACTCATAGCATCACAGCACTGGCAAAGCTGAAGAAACAAAAATAAAAAACACAAAGCAATTTGGTAACACGTGGAAAAAAGAAGATGATCCGAGTCTGTCCCCAGATGGTTAGGAAAAGAACAAGTCATCTTTTGTTCTGCTTCCTCAGACAGAATCCATCTGTACAGCGTATCTGAAATAATGGAGCAGTATTCTAACGCTCAAATAGAGAATAACATAAAATCAATTTCTTAGTATCTAGTGTAATTTTGTGGTAATTGCCTGGACCTAAGAAGTCCAAGGAAAGCCTTCTTTTATAGAAGTTTGGTTTATTAATGATTTAATGTTCCTTGATGGTCTTACTCCATGAGATCTGTTGCAGCACACTACAAATGCTGAACATCCAGTTTCTTCCTTAAGAGGGTAACTGTATTACCACAGAGGTACATGTGGGCTAGGAGGACAATGACGAGGTCATGAATTCACCTTTACCACAAACTACCAGAGAATATCAGCTCAGGAAGGGGAACGGCTGTTTACGAGGGTGGATAGTGATAGGACAAGGGGGGATGGTTTTAAACTGACATGGGGGAGGTTTAGGATAGATATGAGGAGGAAGTTTTTCACACAGCGGGTAATGAGGCACTGGAACAGGTTGCCCAAGGAGGCTGTGGATGCCCCATCCCTGCAGGCATTCAAGGCCAGGCTGGATGTGGCTCTGGGCAGCCTGGGCTGCTGGTTGGTGACCCTGCACACAGCAGGGGTTGGAACTGGATGAGCACTGTGGGCCTTTTCAACTCAGGCTATTCTGTGATTCTATGATTCTATGAATAATGATAGAAAAGTTGCAGGTTGAGGAGCTATACACATAAATCTTATTTGAGGACACATCACCAAGATCAGGAGGGCCAGAAATCACCTTCCCAGGATGAAGGTTTGACCACACAGTCAGAGCACTCAGAAGCACAGCAAAGATTCTGTCACCTTCAGGGCTGTTTCTCACCCAAAGATTCAGGCTGCACCATCTTCACCAATCTTTGAAAATTCTGCACTGCTGATTCCTAATCCCAGAGTCAACACATTTAAAAATCACAGGAAAGAAAACTACAGCAAATGGCTCAGTTCTGTTGATACACTCCAGGACTAATGATACTGTAATTTGTTTACTGGCATTGCTATCACTGCTGCAACATAACCCGAAGACCCGATCAAGATTAGGAGGCCATTACATTAGGCACGAGGATGGAGGCAGTCCATACCCCAAATTGCTGGCAATCTATCTCCACAAGGCAGACAAAGTACGACGATCATTTTGCAGACAGAAAACAGAAGGAGTGAGCAGACTGCCAAAAGCTTTCAGAAGCTTGCTCAAGGAAATCTATGACAAAAGCATGACATAAACCATCGCTGCTGGAAGTGCATTTCGGTGCCAACTCACTGCCATAGCCACTAATCTCATTACTTTGCTGTGTCAGGTTGCTTTTGAGACAATGTAGATGCTGGATGATCCGAAAAAGTGGTTATGTTAATTATATTTCTTAACAAAGAAATGGGGATCTGATCATATTCTTGTCACGGAAAAAGATCAGGACCGGGTTTCATATTCTCTCTCGGTCTTCCTATCTAATCACCTATTTGTGTACTTAACTAAGGCTGTGCCAAGCTGAAAAATTAGCAGGTGATTTACAGTACCAAGTTAGGCTCTAAGGCGCCTTATGGAAGGGCAATTAGGTACTCCTGAAGGGTAATCCAAAAATCCTGCTCTAATTGAACACAGCCAGAAGTTACTCCTAGGGGAGGAAGAAAAAAAATATTTGCATAAATATCAGAAGAGATGTTCCTTCTAATCTCTCCCCTAATGAAGTTGCACCTTACCTCCTGCTGCCACTGGAACTTAGTCTTGTTCACTGAGGCATCACAAAGTATTTGTGAGTCAGATCACAATGCCTGCTCCTGGGGTTATGCATCTAAATTGGAAAAGGAGAAAAAGAAGCAAAGCTGCTGCACGTAACACCTGATAGCTGAAGCACTGGCAGAAGTGTAAAAACTCACAGTTCTCCCTCATCTGGAGGAAATTCCAGTTCTCACTTCCCCCTTCTCAGAGCTGTCAGACTAGAAACTCCCCTGGTGAATCTCTACCTTGAAGGTGTACGAATCAAACAATACAGAAGGTGATCAGCCAGGACTCCAAAGCTCTGCCAAATACGGAGGATAGCAGACTGTGGGCCTCTCTGGACATTTGCTGCATTGCACTGGGATGCCCAGCCTCTCACCTGCTGCAGATGGATTGTCAGGACAACTCACACAGACAGCTTGCTCCTAAAACCCTTTCTCCCAGATGCGTTTGGGAATCAACCCATTCTTGCAGCAGTAGTCTGCTCCTTCTGCCATCACTCCTCATCCCATGGGCAACAGGCATCTATGGACTTGAGGGAAGGCAAGATGGAGAAGTAAAGCAAAATAGAGCCCACAGCCCACTCCCTTATTTGACTCTCATAGAATCATAGAATGGTTTGGGTTGGAAGGGATCTTTAAGATCATCTCCTTCCAACCCCCTGCTATAGGTAGAGATACCTCCCTCTAGACCAGGTTGCTCACAGCCCCATTTAGGGGAGGGGGCATTTCTCATTGGAAATTCATAACTTATGCACTTTCTTGGTCTCCTCTTCTGTGCAGGAAATTCTCAAAGCATGAATAACTAGCAAACAGACTTTTTTTTTTTCCTATGTCTGTTCAAAATAAAATAACCTTTCAGGGAAGCAAGGAACCAGCTGCATGCCAAGGAGCTGCATCACTGTAATATGTGCACTGGAATGGGGACGGTGAGGGGCAAAGCAAAATATGTGACCAACCAAGCTGTCAAAATAATGCACCACTGTATAGGAAAATCAAGGGCTAAAAGAAGTACAAAATGAATCCTATGGACTGCAATGCAACTCTTCCAGCTCTCTCACAAGTGCCTGAACCAGTCTGTCACCCTCTTGCCCAAGGCTCCTGTGCCCCTTCACTGCTGTATGTTCTGGATATCTCTTCAGATATCTCTGGAACTTTGCTACCTGTCTGGTAAAACAGGACTGCTATGAGCGTGTTGAGGATAAGCATGAAGTACCATGGGGCCTAATGAGATCACACAAATAAGACAGATCATTTCAAGATGAATCCCAGACATATCTGGGCACCAGTACAAAGTCGCATCGCATTCAGATAAAATTATTTTAATTAAAACTTGACATTTATATTTTGTACTTTCCCACATGGAATCAGAGAATCGCGAAGGTTGGAAAAGACATCTGAGATCCTCAAATCCAACCCCAACCCACCCCACCAGGCCCACGTCCCTCAGTGCCACATCCCCAAGTTTGGAACTGTGAGCCCACCGCCTCCCTGGGCAGCTGTGCCACTGCATCACTGCTCTTTATGAGAACAAATTTTTCCTAACATCCAACAGGAACCTCCCCTGGCCCAACTTGAGGCCTCTCATCCTATCTCTAGTTACATCCAGAAAGAGGCCTAATATTTTGCAGTCCATTGTAAGGAAACACCTTATCCATGAATCACGGGTTCCCTTTGAAAATACTGCTACCAAAGGCAGCTTAAACAGCACTGAAAGTGAGACTGTGAGTTTCACCTGACGTTGTTCTAATCTGAGAGTTACAAAGCACGGCACCAACAGTGACATACATGGAGGCTGGGGATTGATTTAATGAGTTTTCATAAAGTCTTCTATATCAAAAGCCAGCTTATGAAGGCCTCAACTAAGACATCTGTCTAATGCCAACAGCAGCATCCAGCACCTTGTTCTCTTTCCACATTCACTGCTTGCACTCCCTCTGAAGTTACCCAGCAGAACTGCACTCTGTGGCTGCCGGAGACCATCGCCGCCACCTCTACGCACTGCCACCTCTGCATTCTTTGCCTCTTTCACCTCTGACATTCACATGTGTCTAAATCCAACTGGAGGTGGGAGGTGACAGTTTTGTTTCAGGAAAACGTCTGAATTTGTGGATGGAACAGAAACCTCTTTCAGCACCTTCACAAAAATAGTTTCAAGATACCTATTCTCAGACCCAAAGAGCAGGGAAACGTCTGCAAGAGCTGAAACTGGCATGGGAGATCCACGTGTTTAACTTCCCCACTGTTCTAACTCACATCAGAAACCTTACATAAAATTACTCTGAATATATAAGTGTATACAAGAGCAAACCCTAACTCCTCATATCCTAAGCCAGCGTGGTAACTGTGCTCGCTCTGAGGAGAAAGATTTTGAAACCACGTTAAAAAGCTTCTTGGAAATATAAATGTATATATTCATATATATAAATATATATACAGAACTTTATTAATTGTATCTAGTGAAAATAGTGATGTTTTACACTCTAAGGAAAAGACCTCATGAAATGGCAGCTCTCGATGTGAACGCCACAGCTGAGGACTCAAGCTGCAGAAGTCTTTTTTGGACAATTTACATAACTAAATACAAAAGACAACACTGCAAACTGATTTAAAGGACATTTTTCTTCTGTGCAAAGGTGCAGCATAAACAGCTCCATCAGCTAACTCACTGCTTAAGATTCACACGTGCCCATAAAGCAGGTGTTAACCAGACCTTGGATTGATCTCTTTAGATTGGAATGAATTCCACTGCCAGTACACAGATTCTTTTAAGATATAAACAATCATTAATTGTCTGTATCAATATCAGAGACTGGAAAAAATAGGAACCTGGCATTTGCACTGCTTTACGCTCGATTTCATTTGCTCGTGGAATGACTTAAAGAATCGGGTCTGCAGATTCATCTGTCAACTTGCCCCCACTGAACACCACTCTTGACAAATTCACTAGCATCACAAACATCTCGATGCTGCAACCTGAACTACAAGTCAAACATTCAGGAAATCCCATCACAACACAATTAAATCGATTATGAAAGGCAGCACGAAGCAAAAAAACCAACAGCCACGATTGAACTGATCCAACACTCCTGGGCATAACTCAGCTGGCATGGACACAAAAACCAGAACGCGCCTTACCTGTGTAGTGCACCACACATGTCTGCCCCTTCTTTGGGAACGTCCGTCCTGTTAAAATGATAACAGGTTATTGTATATTTTCTCTTTGATCCCTATACCCACACAGGTGTGCATTTCAAGAAGAAAATGCCAGACTGAGATTTGTGTCTTGTCAAACCACATACAAGGGGCGGGAACTGGTTGGGTTTGGGTAGAATGTTCCAGCTTGGCCAAGCTGTTAGACCAAGTCATGTTCTGCTCACACCAAGTTAATTTTCCCTATATCTGTGTGTGCATAATATATGCATTTACATTCCCCGCATGCAATAAGACTGTCAAAACTTTGTGGATCGCAACCTGAAAATTCTCAGAATGTCTTCGTCGTTATTTTTTCAAGTAAAGTCTTAGTTTGACATCGTAAAAAAAAAATCCATCCGTATTCCCATTCCTAATGCCATTCATTCAAGACAGCCCTAGCAAGAGCATCTCTAATTAGCAGGGACAATTAGTTTCATCACAGGATCACAGAATTGCTCAGGTTGGAAAAGACCTTAAAGATCATCGAGTCCAACCACAACCTGACCATACCACCCTAACTCTAACAACTCTCCACTAAGTCATGTCCCTGAGCACCACATCCAAATGGATTTTAAACACATCCAGGGGTGGTGACTCAACCACCTCCCTGTGCAGCCTATTGCAGTGCTCAACAACCCTTTCTGTAAAGAAGTTTTTCCTGATATCCATCCTAAACTTAACCTGGCACAACTTGAGGCCATTTCTCCTCATCCTGTCACCAGTGAGAAGAGACCAACCCTGTGTAAGCACCTTTCAGGTACTGGAAGAGAGCAATAAGGTCTCCCCTCAGCCTCCTTTTCCCCAGGTTGAACAGCCCCAGCTCCTTCAGTCGCTAACGTTAATGTTGTTGTATTGAGCTATGGTAGAGTAGGGAGATGCTGAATCCTTATGTGAGCCTGGCAGCTCCCTCTAAAACATTCATCCCAAAAGGAAAAGAAGGTTTAACTTATTTCCTTAATGAAAAATGGAATTACTGTTTTCATGTTACCTGCTCCAGGTACTGCAGGATGGGGGAAGATCTGATGGGCTCATAGAGGTGCTGGCAGCATACTGGCTCAGCTAACCTTGATCTCTAAAGCAGTGCTGGCCAGGGGAAGGCCAGCAAGGGGAGCCTCAAGAACTTCGGAAGCATGAATGAGACAAATGACTAACAAACAGCATTGTCATAAAGCGAGAAAATAGGGATTCAGATAGAAACTAAGGCTTGCTCGTACCTTACTTGGTTCTTTGACCTCCTTAGTCTGTCTTAACGTGAGAGCAAGTTCTGCAAAACACTGTGTAAATCAGCTAACAACACAAGCTGTGCATTGAGGACTCATATGCCCAAACCACTAAGCAAGCAAGAGGGGAATAGGCTATCACAAACAGAGAGATCTGTATCATGCAGGGGAGAAGATGGTGCTTCTCAGCATCATCAGAACACCCTGAACAGCAGCCTGTGTGCATCTGCAGCCCCTCCAGCTATGGGCGCAACAGTCAACCGAGAGAAACGATCAATATCTCTTTATTTGGGATAGCAGCCGGCTTCCAAAGATGTAAGAGCTCACACGCAGTGCTGCACTCGGAGCCCCACGGTACCCACGCGGCGTTCAGATCCCACACCCGTGCGCCCATCCCGGGATGAGAGCACGGAGTGGGAGGGCAGTTTAAAGGCACTCACGGAGGAAGCGGAGAGAACGGGCTGTGAAAGTTACACCGGGACGGACTTGAGCGAATTGCGTCCAGCCGAGGGTGAAGGTGGGCTTGAGATGGGGATGGTGGAATCTTAGGGGCTGCGGTCTCGTGTTAACAATCGTAACAAAAAGCAGAGCTATGAAACGACAGAGCAGCCTGACCGCGGCTCTGCAAGGCGATGCCGCTCCCAGCCGGGTACCGGCTCCGGAGGAGGGCTGGATGCTGCCCCAAATGGCCGCCCGCCCCCTGGAGAGCCGGCAGAGCGCCGGGCAAAGTTTGCGGCGGGGCGGTGCCGGCCTCACGAACCCCAATTACCGCCAGCCCTCGGCGTCGTGCAGCTGTCGGCGGATGCCAGAAGAAAATCCCCGGCCCCTTCGCTGCCCACCCCCCGCCTCCGGGGACCCGGCGCTGCGGGCACGGCCGCCGCCCGGTGCCGGAGCTCCGCCCGACGGCAGCCCCCCGCAGCCGGACACAGCCGCCCCCCGGCCCGCAGGTCCGCTCTCCGCCCGTTCCCCGTCGCGGCACGTACCGTCTCCCGGAGAGATGGTCTCGATCTCCACCCCCATGTCGGCGCTGAGCTCCGCTCGGCAGCCCTGGGCACGGCTCGGTTCGGCGCGGCCGGACCCCCAGTGCAGGCATGCCCCTCCGCGGCCGGCTGAATGGGGCCTCCCCGGCTGCCCGTCAGCCGCCCGCAGCCAATGCAGGGCAGGGGCGGGGAGGCAGGGGAGGGGAGGGGGGCCGCCCGCCCCCGCCCGCAGCTCCCCGGGGGCGCGGGGCTGCTGTGCGGTGCGGTGCGGTGCGGTGCGGTGCGGTGCGGTGCGGTGCGGTGCGGTGCTATGCTGTGCTATGCTGTTCAGTGTGGGGAGGGCAGCGGCACCCCCGCCTTCAGGCACCGCCCTCAGCTTTAAAGAAGAAAATGTGTGTGTGTATTCCGTAGGTGCTCCCGTGATGTGAGATCGCATGTACGTTTGCCCGTGCAAAAGGCTGCAGCTGCTTCTGGCGGATTGGAGAATCGTAGAATCATTAAGGTTGGACAGACAACCAAGGTCATCTAGTCATCATCCTGAGCCTGGGGCTGCCTGCATCTCCGTTGTTCTTGAACACCTCCAGGGATGGTGATCCACAACCTCCCTGAGCAGCCCACTCCAATATCTCACTAATTTGAGGAGAAATGTTTCTTAATATCCAACCTGAACCTCCTCTGGCGCAACTTCAGGCCATCACCTCTCACCCTATCGCTGTCACCCAGGCACAGAGGCCAACCCCCACTTCACCACAACCTCCTTTCAGGAGTGTTAGAGAGCAGTGAGGTTTCCCTTCCCTCTGCTCCAGACTGAACAATCCCAGTTCCCTCAGCTGCTCCCCATAAGACTTCTGCTCCAGAGCCCTCGCAGCTTTGTTAGATGTACCTGAGATAAATGGACAACACTATTTCCTCGTAAACTACTGTGTATGTGAACCTTGCAGTTCCCACTGACTCAAAATAAATAGTTCTGTTTGCAGTCCTGTCTGCTTTGAGTAAACAAAGGCCAGGTTGGATGGGGGGCCCTGGGCATCCTGCGCTGGTGGATGGCAGCCAGCCCATTGCAGAGCATTGGGACTCGATGGGCTTTAAGGTTCCTTCCAACTTCTCTCATTCTATGTTTCTAAATGTATATTTTAAAATCTTTGTTATCATAGATATTGAACAACAGTGCTGTTGTTTCTCACGTTATTGTACTCACCAATGATATGGAGGTCCTCAAAGATACTGGTATTAAGAACTGCATAGCAGATAAAGACCTTGGAAGAGAAAGCTGTAGCAAGGAATGCCCCATATCTTCAGGAAAGCCTCTGAAATACAAGGGGAAATGGTTTAGGATTGGCAGGGGATTGGAAGAGAGGTAAAATGAACAATAGGGCCAAAAGGGAGAGTCTTTGAATGACCAAGAGAATGACTAAAACCAAGTTAGAGAAATAGGAGATTAATGTTTTAAAGAACACCCTTTCAAAGCTATTGCATGACATCCACCTCCTCCTCTGTTGGGAGCTCTGTGTCTCAAGTATAAAATCCACTAGTCTCAGCTTTCGAGGCTCTGTAGAGCTCACCTTCTGTAGAGTTCACCTTCTCATGATGCATCTTTCTATCCTGGCAACAAAAACGGCAGCGTGGAAAAGCAGGGGAATCCTCCTTCCCAAATATGATGATGGAACCATGTGACTTCAACTTCTAACATTCCTCAGCGGTCACCAAGTGGTCACAGCCGTTGTGAGGTTTTTCTCAGAAACCCCAAATCTCAGAGTTTAACAGCAGATTATTTCATTTTCTTTATCTTAAACCCCCGTAGCTTGTCTGTTAGAAACTGCATTTCCACTTCTAGGAAAACAATCAGTTTTTAGAATTTAAGAGTGTTTTAATTTCATCCATAGTTTACTTCATCGTGTCTATATTGTAAAATCCCATTCTTCACTGTTTTTAAAGTCTACACAGGATCTACAATTCATGTGTGATAGATTCATGTGCACAAAGAGGGCCAAAGCACTACACTGCTCGTAAATGGAAAGCATGAATCCTGCAAGCGTACAAATCCATAGATGTCACAAACAAAAGAAACAACAGACAGACAACACAGTCCAGCATCCTTGGAGAAGATCTCACGGTGCTTTCGTGGCAGTCATGGTCTTGTCTTGATCTTCAAGGGTTGAGGTGAAGTCACCCTGGCTGCGTGCAGGGAAGAGCTGCAGCTCATCAGGATTCACACCATTAAATGCTAGACACGTTGGTTTCCAGAGCAATTAATTTGATAGTTTGTGCTTAGAAATGAAGGCAAATATTCCACGACACCAGGACCTAAGGGAGAGAAGAGTTTAATGTAATTTAGTACTTCTAAAAAATGTTGTTTTGGATGAATGTCTTGAACTGAACTCACTTCCAAGCTTCTGTCTGCCTAGTACAACACCCTAATACGGTAGAGCCAGTTCATAAAAGGGCCCCTAACATGGATAGGGCTGGAGGATGTGGAGGGGACGAGGATGTGGGGTTGTTCTGCATGACAAAGCTAGGGAAGGATCTCCACTGCTGTCTGCAGTTCCCTCATAGGGGTGGAGGTGCATAGCAGAAGGATGAGAGGCAATGGACACAAGTCACAAGGGAAGTTCCAACACAAGGGAAGTCTTCACAAGGTGAGTTACCACACAAAGCTTTGGGGAACCTGACCAAACCTTGGAAATAGCTGGTCAACCAAGCAGTTGCACCATATGGCCTCCAAAGATCCCTTCCCTTCAACTGCTTTATGAGCCTGTAATATTTTTCCCATAGAATGAGGAAGAGAAGGAAGAAGAGCAATGGTAGTGAGGTGAACCACACAGCGTTAATCTTAGACTGAAGAAATGCAATTACAGCTCACAGCTCTGGAACAGACTGAGTGCATCACTAAATCACTTTGGTTATGTTTGCAGTGCATAATACTCCAAACTGGCTAATATGTGTACTAGGCAATGTACAATGGTACATGTAAAAAGTAGTGGGCATTTCACATGCCATATAAATCTGAAACTGCAGCATCCATCCAGCTAATTAGCACTATGTAGATTGTTGCATGGATGTGCTTCACTGCCTGCCATTTGGAGGCCAGCTTGCTGAATGTCCTACTCCAAATTGCTCTGTGCCACAGTACTCCTCCTATATAATGAGGATGATAATTCTGCCTCGTCTGTTTAGACTGCAAACAGTTGAAGAGCAGAGGTCCTCTTTATAATAAATAAATGTAACGGCTTGGGGCCCAAAGACTAAACCCAGGGTCATGCGGTGTGCTCTCACAGATAAAATTTCTCATAATAACAACATCACAAGCAGACAGCCCAGGGGGATTAACATTTCTCTTTCATCCCATCTTTCATAACAAAAATAAAAAGGGATAAAAAGAAATGTAAGTCTGTCTTTCACACTGAACAAAACAGAACTGGAATCCTATCTATAAACAGTACACCAATTATTCCAGCTCTGTCATTTCCCTCGCCATGGAAGTGACAGAGGGATCACTCTGAGAATCTTTGTATTTACAATGCAATACATTTACTGCTATCTCCCAGTTCTCTATAGTTTTGGTATTTATTCTGCATTGTGAGGAAATGTCACTGGCTAGGCCTGCTGGAAACAGTTCAAACAACAGAAGAAAACCAAGCAGACCGCAAATATTAGCTACAAGCTCCTGATTAGTCTTCCGATGATTCTGGAAAATGTAACTGAGGAAAAGAAATTAACTGGCATTCTCAGTCCTCCAGATAAATGAATCAAGGGAGATGAATAATGGATTCAGAAAATTAAGGCTCTATTTGTTTTCCTTCATTCTATATGTGAAATTATAACGCCGTTTAATGAGTTTCTACAACCTCCAGACCAAAGTGATTTGAAGTCATAAAGAAAAGACCCAGAGGTAGAAAAGTAGACCTACCAGGTCTACCATAGACCTGTGTCCAAACAGCCAGGTGGACAGCAGCGGGATGTTAGCACTCTTTAATTATTATGCTTGTCTTCGACGACATTCACTGACCTATTTGTCTGTATTGGTGGGGAGAAATAGAGAAGTCTTAGGAAGAACTAGCAGGAACTTTTTTAGGGAAAACCAAGCCAAAGGTGATTTGTTACAAGGGTTTCCAAATACAGCTGGGAGGCAGCTTTGTTCACATCCTTCTGAAAATGTGCTTTTATCATCCGTAAAGCTGCCAGTGAAGGCAGCAGTGAAGATGTTCACGCTACATTCCATCAGAAGTGTTATCTTCATACGCATCCCATACTTGAAGCAGAATTAGATTCTGAGAGGGACGTGGTGATCCCTTCTCAATCAATATTCTCAACCACTGCTTAACTGCTTGAAAAAGTACTAGAATCCACTTGACTCAGAAGCAGCCAATTTTGATATACTTTATTAAATTTGCTTTCTAGTGCACTTTCCAAAGTAGATGTTGCCAAGAGTTTACTTGGTCTGCAATGTCAATGAACCAGTTTTGATACAGGGTTACGTCAGAGTCCTACTGTCTTGAGTCCCATTACAACCATAAATTGCTTCCCCAGCACAGACACATTCTAAGCAGCCTTTACAAACTATCACAGAATCACAGAATGGCCAGGATTGGAAGGGAACTCAAGGATCGTGAATCTCCAACCCCCAAGCTAGGACCAGTATATACCTTCTGTTTACTCATTGTGTGCAATGGAAAATATTAATAAATATTTCCTTAAGAATAAATAAATGTAATGCTTGTGAAAGAAAAAGACTGGCACTATTTGGAAGCTGAATGCTGACTTACAGATGGAAAGACCTATTAGATCATTTCTTCCCTCTCTTTGCCAAGATAGGAATGTTTTCTAAAGAACATTTCATACTCTTCTTCCTACTCTAATTTTAATAACACAAGTGCTGGAGTTTCTTTCTCTCACTTTCCTTGAGTTTCTATTCCACACAAGCATCGCTTAAGTTCAGAAATATTCATTTTTGAGAACACCTTGGAAAAACTCGTGGTTGCTTTGTACAGCAAACACAAGAGACTGGCATGTACAGAGAGGTTTGAGGCAGAGGGGCACTCAGCACTGGGAGAGGTGTGGGTAGGAAGCATGCAGCCCTAGAAAGGGCTGTCAGTGATATGATATGATCAGTGATCACTGATAAGTTTGCTAGCTGTAACATACATGCACGTAATGCCTACCTGGCATTCATCTGCCCATAACCAAATCCTATCTAAGTACATCAGCTAGACTCAGAAAGCAAGAATCATATGTTTATTTTAGGTACCTTAGAGTGGAATGAATCATGCCCTAAAAAGGTCAATTTCTCCCTAATGATTTTTAAATGAGTCAGTAAGCAGAGGGTCAGACTTAGACAACCATGCTGTTTATGCCAGTAGCTGTGTCAGAAAGGTGAGGCCCAGCTCATTTGCCCCACGGGAGCTTGGGTTCTACTTTCCTGTAGGCAGCCATATGCATATACCTCAACTTCAGCATATTAATTTGGGAGATGAATCCCAATCTTACAATTAAAAGTGAGCTGAATCTCATTCTCTGTGATTGTGTTTGCACAGCTACCCTCTACGTGCCTTCCTTCCTAATTCCTCACCTATTTTGCTTTAGCATTGGGAAAGGCAGAAAGAAGTTGAGCCCAACAGTCTGGGTGGGAGCAAGAATGAAGCGTCCTTCCAGAATGCTCTGGTTCTCCTCCCCCATTCCCATGGACCAAAAGTCTCACCCTGAGACACAAGAAGCTGTGACATCCCTGTCTGGATTCTCCTTAGTTACTGGAGAGCAGTAACAGCACCCAGGCATAGCTGTGTCAGAAGGATGCTGATTTACATCGTGTGATCAGTAGATCTGCTCTGATGGATTACGTATTTTGTATCTTTATTAACTGCACATCATTTTCACATTCTGTTCCAGTCAGCTTGTGACAGATAACTGCTTTTTAGAATCAGATCTTGAGGAAAAGAAATGTCAACGTGGAAAAATAAATACATTACTCAAGCTTCTTGAAAGTATTGAACTCAATGACACATCAACTTAAATTGGTGAAATCATGGTGGGTAGCTTTAGATAGAAATGTTTTTGAAGTAGAAATATCACAAAACATTAGATATTTTATACATTTGAGTTAAATTACTATTAGAAAAATTATTACTGTTATGTTTTCATTACATATTGAGCTGGATCTGTCTTCCTTTGAAGTCACCAGGAATGTTAACATCAATTTAATTAACTCGAAGCAAGATTTAGCCCAGAAGGAGCTGTTTTACCATGAATAAAGGAGAAAATGAAGTCTGAAGTCCCAGCATTTCCAGCAAGGCACTGAACTCTGATCCACAGAGATATTTAGATACCTATCTTCCCCAAGACTGGAAATAGGCAAGGAAGTATATTTAAGAGCCTGCATCTCATTAGTTCTGATTCATATTGAATACAAAAAGTATTCACAGTTTCCCAGGAGAGAGAGGTGAATAATGGGTACAGCAATGTGAGAAAACAGCACTATAAAATCACAGTTACAGAAAGAGTATCACACAACCTTTGCAACTATGAGGGCTGGTTTTGGTTTTCCAGCACTCATTGTGAGCTATGGGAACTTAACCCTGCTCTTCAGCAGCTCTGTGCTATTAACATAACTGTTAATGAACTCACCATCAGCGGACTGTGTTCAGTCTTGGCTTTGTGTGGTACTTCTAACAACCACTGATGTAGACACAGCCAGCAAAGGTGCCACCAGCTGGAACACCTTAGTTAAAGCAAAGCTAATCAGAGGCACAGTTACGTGAATAGGATCAGAATCTAGCTCAGTATCAGCATAGAGACTGTGACTGCTCAATGAACGACTCAGATTACTAATAGATTACTCTTCTTGTTGCTTTCTTGAGTCTCAGAGGAAAACTAAAGTATTGCCAGGGCAGCTTTCAATTACCAGACTTTATTTCATGCATTATATAGATCTATGCATGCCAAGGGGACACCGGAATATTATTAAAATGTTTTACCCATTTCCAGAAAAATAGTGGAATAGTGGAATGAAAGGAACATCCCCCTCCCCGGTTGTATCTGAAATGAGACTGTGTCAAACAAAATCTCTTTGTCTCTTTCATTCACCTTCTGTCTGCATCTGGAACTTGATTTGATCCAGAGTACACTATTTCAGTTCTGTCCCCATGGTATAACTCCAGTTTTTTTTCCCTTTGTATATTTTACAAGTCTTCTATTATTTAGAAAATTATTTAAAGATGAACTCTGAAATGTCATCATATCTCCAATTACTTTCCCTGTGTGTTGTGTTTGTGGAGGTACTCAGTGATTCTCTTTGCACGTTATTCTCCCCCACTCAAAAACCCACAGAATGAACCAGGGGAGGAAATTTTCATTGGGATCCTCAAATGCTGTGTCTGTGGAGCCTGACGTTCAAACTCAATTGCTAGAGAGTAAACCTCATGGTGTGCCCAAACCCTGCAGCTTTCAAGGAACACAAAACCTTAGAAATTTACCAGAAGGCCACAGCAAACTCTTCAAAGGTTCTGTGTCCCCACAACCTGGCTCCTGTTGGCCTTATCTTGAATTCACTGTATTTGTGTTATAAAGGTTCTCTGTAGGCACAGATCTCTGAATCTCCTTTGCTGTAAATGAACAGTGTAAGTCCGTATCTCCTGAGCCCTTTTACCGATTGGCTTCAAACTTTCTAGAAAAGTTCTAGTTCTAGTTCAGGATATAAAGATGTTCTATAGTAGGAAACAGGGTAATTTTTACCTATTCCAGTCATCACTGCTGGCTTGTCCTCGATAATGATAAAATATTCTGATTTTGAATGAAATGTTCATGAAATCATCTACAAAATGAAATGGCTGTAAATGAGAATACAGCATAATTTCTGTACGTAAATTTGGGAGTTCCCTAGTGGTTCTCACCATCTTCAGTAAAAACACTTTGAAAAAGGACATTAAAACAAATTTTCCAGCAGCTATCCAACAAGAAATCTCCTTTTGATAGGTAGTATATAAAGATACATAAAGTACATATATAAGTATTATCAAATATATGAAGTATTTGTGGGCAATATTGGTGGTAGGTGGATGGTTGGATTAGATGATCTGAGAGGTCTTTTCCAACCTTAATGATTCAGTGATTCTAGAGATCAGCCAAAGATACAGAATGCATATAGTTGTCTTAAACCTTTGGCTGTAGTTATTAACATCCGTCAGCTGAAAACCTTCTTTGCCCAGGTATAATTTATTCACATTAGTCAAAATCAGTGTTTCTTTGCAGCTGCAAAATCTGATCCAGTAAGATGAAGATTAATCAGAAGTCTTCTTTGAGAATATCTTTTTTTTTTTTTTTTTAATTTCACCTTTCTTCATCTTCCTATAATTACTAGCAGAGCAGAATGTAATTTCTCTTTTCTACCTTCATTTCATAACCACCGAGGTCTTAGATATCTAAAATATACTGTCCACTGGAGATTGCAATCTGCTTTGTGCAGCTCTTGGATATATTTAAATCTTCTTTTACGCTTCAAAGGCTGGTTGAAAGAAGTGTTAGGTCATTATTTCAGGCTGTAGCTTAATGCTTAGGTTTAACAGTATATGATCTCTCTCCACTGTTCACCAAAGACCTTCATTCAGTGAAGGTCAAGGTATTAGAATGCTATTTTTAAAGATACACCCAGCAGTAAAGAGTTGAAAATAGACTCCTACAAAAACGTCCAGTAATTGGTTAAACCTTGTTAGGCATCACATGAAGATGATAACTCCTCCCAGGAAAAGACATAGCAAAAGCAGCTTTGACATGGATTTATACTTAGAAGAGCAGCTGCAGGCTTACTGGGAAGGAGTTCACAAGACAGGCTCTTCAACAGCTAGCAGAAAAGGAAAAAACAAAACAACTTCATTTTGCAAAGGAAGGGAAGGAAATAAAAGACATTTTTTTCCTCATCATGATCTGCAAATGAATTCCATGGATTCTCGTCTTTGGAACAATCACCAGTAGACAGAGAGCCTAAAAATATGGAGCTGGGAAAGGCGAAACTGTTGAGAACCGGACTCAATGCTTTATACCAAGCCATCCATCCTGTGCATGGAATTGCCTGGACAGATGGGAAGCAAGTGATATTGACTGCTTTATATTATCATAATGGAGAGCTGAAGTTTGGAGACTCAAGTGTTGTTGGTCAATTCGAACACGTGCATGGGCTTTACTGGGGCCCGTGCTGCTCTACAGAGAGCCCAGCTCTGCTTGCTGTTCAGCATAAAAAGCATGTTAGCATTTGGCGGCTGGGCCACAGCACTGCGGAGAAAAACAAACCCTTGATTTCTCAGACTTGTGAAATCGGTGAGCCATTCCCATTGCTTTCCCAGGGCTGTGTGTGGCATCCAAAAAAGGAGGTCTTGGCTGTCCTTACGAAAAGAGATGCTTCAGTCTTGCACACTGTTCGAACGGACAATACCAGAGTTAAGGCAGATATCAAAAGCAGTGGGCTTATTCACTGTGCTTGCTGGACTAAGGATGGTAATCGCTTGGTAGTTGCTATAGGCAGCACCCTGCATTCCTATATATGGGATGATGCTCAAAAAACTCTAAATGCCTGCTCCTTTTGCCCAGTCTTTGATGTGGGAGGATATATCTGTGCTATAGAAGCCACACTGGATTTCCAAATTGCTGTAGCTACTGAGCTTCCTTTAGATAATATCTGTGGTTTGAACGCGGGCATTACATTTGATATGCCATCTGGTGCTGAAACTAGTTCTTTAACCTCGCAGTCTACTACAGCACTTGGTGATGAAGAGTACTCCATGGACCTGCGAAGAAAGTCCACAGACTCTGACAGATCAGGCACTGTTGATTCAGTGGCTTCTTCTTCATCAGGTCCTTTGGATTTAACCCACATCCTTGCGAATCACCGTCGGTCTGATCCCGGTCCTCTCATTACTCTGAAACGCAAAGACTCTGCAACAATAAATGGTCAAGATTCTTCTTACCTGATCTTGGTGACTTTTGAAAGGAAGGTAACCACCACCAGAAAAGTCAACATCCCAGGTATTCTGGTTCCTGATATAATGGCTTTTGACCTCAGAGCTCAGATTGTGGCAGTGGCGTCTAATACTTCTAACATTGTTTTGGTGTATTCAGTAACCTCTTCCTGCATACCCTATATTCAACAAATCCAGCTGGAAAAAAATGAAAGACCAAAAGGCTTATGCTTTTTGACTGATAAACTCCTATTGATATTAATTGGGAAGCAGAAGTTCCCTGAGCCAAATCTTATTCCATCTTCAAGTTCGGACAGGTATGTAATGCGCTTGATGATCAAAGAACTGATGCTGGAAGAAGATGCTTCAACGCTGCCAGACACAAAGCAGCACATGCTTTATAACTTTGTATCGTCTGTGAACATACCTGGAAAAAGAAGATTCTTTGAAAACCTTGCCACAGAAGACCAGCATCAAAGCAGAGATCTGTTAATACCAAGAAGTACAGTTATTCAATCTCCCAGCGGCAGGAGAAGACTCATCGAAGATGTGAAGAGCCCTAGTTATGAGCAGAGCTCTTCATCAAGTGTTAGTGACTTGGATGAGAAAAAGCCCCCAGGTGACCCCTCTGTTGCCTTGGAAACTTTGGATGCTGAACCTATCAATCGTTCAATGGCTCTTCTTGGTTTTGGAACAGCTACCAGGCTTTCCAGCAGACCAGCTTCCCCTAAAGTGCAGTTCAATGTAATTGAAGAAACATCAAGTTCTCCTAAAAACAACAATTTGCCAAATGAAAGAGGCATGAGTCACATATCTAGAAATTTAGAGAGACTTTGTGGCAGTTTCAATGACTTACAACTGAGTCTTTCTGAAATAACAGACTTCGCTAAAAACGGGAGAAGGGTATCTTTAGCCTACCCAAGTTCACAAGAACCACCGGTCATTCATATCACTTACCAGGTAAATTTTTCATCAATTTAAAAACACTGTGAAGGGGCACTGGTGTTTTAAACTATCTTCTATCTGTATCACTTGAAAACAAGAGGATGCAGTTTGATTCTTGTCAACTCAGGAGAAATATAAACTGAGTTTGGCATCAAGCTTAGTTTTAAATGGTATTATAATTTATTATTGAAACAATAACTAAGGACATTGTGAGTGACTTAGAGGATATTTCATACAGGTCTGTGTCTTCTTTGCACAACTTCTTAGCAAACCAGTCTTGCGTAGCAGCTGATTTTGGGTGCAGCTATCTAATAAGAAAACAGTTGTGCAGTTAATGATGCACAAAAAGTATTTATGTGCTAACTCAGCATAGAGATGAGCCTACAATTAGACATCCCTACTAGAAACCTGATCAATTCAAACCTAAGCTCAAATCCAAAATTTGAAGGTAACTAGACTCTCATGAAGGCCGAAACAAAGTAGTGAATATCAATTTATGGACAATTCAGATGCAGATGATGCAAAGTTGGCTTATTTCTACTTGTCTTATGGCTAATCTTTACACAGCTGGACATAATCAATTTGCAAGTTTTATCACTTCAAATTTTCAGAAAAAAATCTGCCAGTATGTAATTATCATTTCATTAAAAAAAGATATGAATGTCAAATCCTGTTCCAACCCCACCCTTGTTTTGGCAAAATTCCTACTGGCTTCAATAAGAACTTCAACTTGGGAACATAAAGTGTGCAGTAATTTCTTGCTATAATTCTTAGCATTATTAGCAGTAATACCAGTACTATACTGATAATAGTTTTGGTTGTGCTAATACTAGTCGTGTTGCTGCTGAAACTGGGGTTCTTTTCAGGATGTTGATGCCAATTTCAAATGGATTCTTATCTATTACAGGATAAGCAGAATTATGCCAAGTAATACATGTATTTCATACTGATGATGCCAAAGTACCTGCTTCTTGAACAGATTTGACTCACAGCTATACAGCCTCCTTTCACTTGGAAGGGTAATACAGACATCTAAATATCCCACCTTAAAACACTCATTAAGGGAACCGAGACTCCATTCAAAAATATTCATTAGTTCTTAGCAATTGTTCACTTGGCATATGAGCAGATTGTAGTATGCTGGATAAAAGACTGGATAAAAGCAAAGCTTTTGATCTGAATTAGTATCATAACTTTGATATATTATATGAATTCTGGTGAAAAAAGCAAGATGCCTTTCGAAAATAATTTAAGATTTTGTTTGCCAAGAAGCATGCTCTTCTGTTCTCCAGCATGTTCAAATTAATACTGTTTTCTTAATATAAATCAATTTATTTATTTTACAAGCAGCTCTCTCTCTTGGATTCAATAGGATTAACATTTCCAAAGAGAAGTTCTGGTTGTGACACCTAACATTAATCCAAGATCTGAATTCATTGTGCACATGTTGACTTACACATGCAGTAAGAAATAATTTTCCAGTTTATCACTTTGGGAATAAGAAAAAGATAATAAAACCAGCGGGTCTACGATACTGCCAGACTAAGTACATTTAGAAAAGCAGTCTCTTATTTCTCTAAGCAGGTTAATTTTGCATTGAGCCAGAAGAAAGCCCCTCTGGTACTACATTATAATGACTCAGAAAAAGTGCCACTTCATGGCTTTCCAAAACACATAGCTTTGCTGTTTGAGCCTCACTTTTAATGCTTTGCATAGCTCTGCTCCTCTTCTGAAATCTAACAGGATCACAAAATGATGCCAAAAGATAATGAAAAATAGACTGATGGCAAAAAGGTCTCCAGACAGAGAAGGAAATATTTGCTTCGTAGGCAGCTAATAATTTTTTCAGAAAATAGTTGTTTTGATTAGTTTGGATTGAGACATCTGAACCTTGATTCTCCTCCAGGAGTTGATTAGCGCTCCGGGAGCTCAGAGAGCAGCTGGGCTGTGGGTTCCAGCCAGGCACTGTTCACAGTGCAGAGAGTCAGGAAATAGCTTTATTGCCTTATGATATAAATATCAGCCAGTGGAAAACATTCTAAACTTCAGGAACACTGCAGTCCAGTCTATAATATGGCCATTATCTGTCAACTTTTTGTGCCAAGTCTGCGTCTTCTTAAGTGTTTGCATAATCCCCAGCACAGCAGAGTCCCAATATTGATTGAGAAATCCTTTGTTCTGTAAAGTATAACGATCGGTACTACATAACCACATTTACACATTACAAATGTGAAAGTTTAAAACATTATGGGAAAAAAAAAATAAAAGCAGCTATAATTAACAGCCAGTTATAACACTGCTGTGCAGAAGCAGTATTGACATACAGGAAGATTCCAGTTCTGCTTAGAAATTCCTAACATAAACCAGAATGTACGTTACTTAATAATTCATACTGTCTGCTTACTAAATAGTCTTCAAAACCTTTGTTTATCCTGTTAGTGCCAGCCTGCCCGTAATTTCTCTGAAGTCATGTCCATGCAGTACTTCCAGAATTTATATGCGTTGTAGCCCACGGCCATAAAAGAAAAACATGATCACTCACACTTCGGAAATGTCACCGCACTATCACTTGTGTAATAGCATTCAGCCACCAGAGGTGATTTGATCATTCAACCCTGAAAAGCAAATATTATTGCTCTTTCATCACATAAAGACTTGTGATTCAGGCTAGCGTGGGAGGGCAGACAGACAGATGCAATAAGATATTATTTAACAAAAAAGAAAAAAAGAAGTGAGGGAATTTATTTCTGTTTCATTTTGCAAAAAAAAGATACTTTTCTTATCCGTTTTCTCATCCATCTCCCAGAAAAGAAACAGCTGCAGAATATTTAAGCTAGCCTCATTCAAAAGCTAATTACAGTGGAAATAAAGCCAATCTGGATTTGAAAATAATGGCACTTAGGCAAACGTCTCCAGAAGGAGTAAGATTCTTTTTCATCTGAGGAGTATCTTAAAACTCCTACATTTTGCTCACAAGCAGCATTATCAAATCTGTATTGCTGAAAGCATAAATTTTGTAATTAAACTGGAAATAAACTTCTTCTCAGCAATTAGTCACCAGGATTTCCTTTTCTTAACCTTGGCCGACAATTGTATACAAATGAATTTGTCTTTTTCTAATATCCTTCTATAATTCACTATAGGAAATTTTATCGACAAGGTCAGCTGTGAAATAAACAGTTTTTGTGCAGAGCTGGGAAATGAATAGAAGGGGTCCAAAGGCATCACACTAATTTATTTATTTTTGAAATACAAATATATGGAGTGGAGATAAAGGAGGAGCACTGCATAACGGTGACAGTAAAGTGAGCAAAGACATAAGGAGAAACTTCAATGATCAGCTGTAAGAAGAGCATGAACCAAAGGGCAATTTTGATTTTAGTTGAGCAATAGAAAGAAAGTCATGAAAATGATGGAAGAGGAAGGTGTTCTGACTGCTCCCCGGAGTAAGAACTAGTCATCTCGAGGTTTAGAAGGGAGAGATTTAGGATGGCCATAAAAGACCTGCAGTAGTCAAGACGAGGTGTGATTAATGGATGGACAACATTTTGAGCAAACGTTGAAGAATCTGTTAAGAACAAATTCTGATGACATTGCCGTGAAAGTGATCAATAGCAGACAAGCAGGGTCTGCAGAGGAGATGTGACACCTTTTATTAGGCCAGATCATTTGGTTGTCGGATACATAGACATGAAAGATAAAGGAATATATAATGTCAAAACTGTAAATTAAGATTCAAGTTTTTTCTTTCTTTTAAAAAGAGTGGTTGAAGATCACGGAAGCACATGCATGAGGGAATAAGGTGTATCTTAGACAACGAGACACCCAAAACATTAATTGTAGAACTATAAACAGGGAGCCAAGAGCAGAGAAGTCCTAGTGTTGTATCATTGGAAGAGCTGAAGTCCTTCTGAGTGCTATAAATGCAAACTGCACGGAGATTTAAGCACCCCTGAGCACCTCAAATCTCTTCTAACTTAAACATTTGACAGGCTTATACTTCTCTCACAGGTTAATTAGGGTTACAGTTGGTATGTCTCACTTAAAGGCTTGTGGGGATACTGAGAACTCCACCGAAATAAAATCAGAATCCACCAAAAGTGGAACTCATGACAGGAAAGGGAAGTAGTTCAGGCTGTCTGGACTGGTACGTGTAGCAATGCTGCACAAAGCTTCCAGGCAGGCAGTGCCTTGAATATCAAAAATCACAATTCTTATTCCTCTTCAGTGCTCTTCCTCAGCCATTCAATTATCTTTCATTGTCTTCTTGGTCAGATCCCTCATGTCTATTTGATTTGACAGTTGTCTTGCATCCCACACAGTGAGTGCGGGGGCAAAGCAAGAGCGAGCTAACTAATAGGTTCTAAGGCATCACAACTGAAATTTCAAAGAAACACAAACCAATGAGCTGAAATTGGGGGTGTAAGGAAAAGAAAACAGAGTTCTGGCAACTACAGCCCTTCTTCATCTAACAGTGCATAGATAAGATTAACTAACTGGATACTTTTCCTTTATAAAAGAAAAGATTATTAACACAAAAGATATGAAGAATATTTAAAATATCTATGGTTCAACACAGCACTCAAAATTGTGCCATAGGGAAAGTTATTGTTTTGACGGCAGAGAATTGGAGAATAGAAGTGTAAGATGGTTACCTGCTTTAGAAGGAGGGTTGGATTCTGACCTCTTGAGGTCTCTTCCAACCCCTCTGATTCTGTGATTCTGTGGTTAAAAATTGGCTGGAAAGAGTATAGGAAATGACTGTAGTAATATAAAAGAAAATGGAATAAATTTACTTGTGGACTTGCCTATGATTGATCTTCAGACTAATCTAAAACATTCATAGAATCATAGAATAACCTGGGTTGAAAAGGACCACAATGATCATCTAGTTTCAACCCCCCCGTTATGTGAAGGGTCGCCAACCACTGTTGAGATAAGCTATTAAAATCTCTTCATGGCCTAATGTTAGTAGTATTTTCAATAAAGAATCAAGATATCACACCTGTAATTTGATGTCCTTAACATCTAGAATAATAAAAATGGATTGAAATGAACTAGTTTGAAGTGCATAGTGGAAATAACAGTATTAAGAGTATTAAAAATTGATGCTGTAAAGTGGATACTCACTGTCTGGAAACAGCTGAGAAAAAGGCTTGCATGTGTTAAGTGAATGCAAGACAAGTATCAATGAGGAAGATGATAAGTTTATGAAAAAAATAAAGGCATTTTTTTTATACATTGGGGAGGTACATACAGAAAGAAATGCAGTGCAAGGCTTCATCTGGAGCTTACATTTCTAGACATCCATGTGCAAGAAAAAGACATTCAAACTGCATGCAATTACTAACCCAGTGCTAGTACAAAACATTTTCGGTTGGTGGTGTATTATGGAGGATATCACAGTTTCATCAGTCATTGAATTTAATCTCGCAAAGATGATCTTTGCATTCAGGTAATTGTAGGCTGTGAGTTAGAAAATAAAAGATATGTAGAGAGAAGGCCCTGGAGGCAGAATTAGCTGGCTGCTCAGCGGGATGCAAAAAAAGCTATAAAAGGTTATTTATTATGCAGTCATATAGTGTACAGCACCTAATCCAGGAATCTTTTTGGTGTATTTTTTATTTTGTTTTGTTTTGTTTTGCCTTGGTAAATTATTTTCTTCCCATGAATATTTGTATTCTAAAACAAGAATTTTGAAAGACAGATTGGCAACACTGTGAGCAGCTGGCTGCAGCCCAAAAGATCCTTTGTAGGCTATAAAAAAATGATCGAGGGGCAGGCTGACACAGATGAAGGAAAACAGTTGTTGAATTGATGGTTTGTTTCTGTTGGATTTTTGTTGAGGGAGGGTTGGACCTGAGAGACTACAGGAATTTGGCTACAGAAACTTTATCTGAAAGTATCCGCTCGAGTATGTGGAAATATATTTGTTTATTCTCTGGTTAATGTGTGCTAAGTACACCAATAAACTTTGGTTGAGAATGAAACAACCAACAATAAGGGCTTTTAATATGAAATTTGCAAGTCCTCCTCTGCTTCTGCTGGAGATTAATAGCAGCACTGCAGAACAGACACATATTTTAGGAAGTGGACGATTAAATTTAGATTTGAACCAGAAAATTGTTGTTGGGTGAAGGCATGAAAATGGCAAGTACTAAAGTGAGATTTCATTTGTGCTTCTAACTTTGTCACAAATTACCTGCATGACCTTGAGTAAATCTCTTAATCCTCTGGTGTAATGGTTTGATCTTCTATAATAAGAGAATAAAAGCAGTTACACAGCTCTCAAGAAAACACGCGTGTGTGAACATATTCCTCAAAGAGACATGTTATCATCACTTAAACCAAACATTAAACAAAAGAAACTAACAAACAGAAGAGGGAAAAAGAAAAAAATCTTGAGAAGAGAAAATTTGTCAGCAGACAAAAATAAAATGTAAATGTGATCCAGTTTAACATGACGAGCAGGAGTAAGGGACAAAGACAGAAGAATCAGTACGAAGGCCCAAAAGTGATGAAAGACAAGCACCTCTGAAATGTAAGCTTTGATGTCTGTACTTGAAAAACTGTAAAACCATAGGAAAGGATAAAAACGAAATACCGTGTGGTTTTGTATATGCAAAAATATCTTCCAGTTCTAAAGGCCATTACAATAACTTGCGTGGTTAAGTAGAAATCATTCTAGAACAAAGTCATCCACGTCCATTCAACTGCTTCAAGTCAACGGGGGCAGAGCTAGATTATTTTCTGATTACTTTTGAGCTGATGCATATCTAATGAAAAAAATACATTTGGGTACTTGTCTCAGTTGAAGCCCGCCTCTTTTTATAATTCATTAATTGAGGTACAAGTCTGAATAAACTCTGGTATTTCATCCTGGGATTAGGAAAATGAAGTAGCTGTTGGATACACTGATCCACTTTATGCAGCAATGAAAAGCTTTGTACCAATGAAAAACCTGTACAGGCAAATAGCATCTTTGGAGTGCAAATGCAATGCATGTGCTCATGCTGAAAATCCAGTCCACTGAGTTTTAATTGTATTTAGGTTTGATAGAATATAATGCTACATATATTTGTATATGTATATCTATTCAAACATAATTTGAAGAGACCTAAAAATGACAAAGAAGTTCTGTTATATTGGTGGAAAGTGTGCAGAGGAAAGATCCAAATGAAATCAGCAGAACAAAAGTAGAGCAAGATTATTCAGAAGCAAATGGCTGACTCAGATATTTTTATAATGGCATTAAGTCACTGGAAAAGTTTTAACATTAAGACTGACTTTCAAAAGATAGCAGGAAATTGTACATGCAAATATATATTCATTCCATACTAATATTAACTCAGCTATTCTGTGGTCCTTGCACTTTGTAGTAATCTGAATGACAGAGCGTAATGTTGTCAGTTCTCCAGATAAACATCAGAAGTGCCACCTCAACTATGCCACCTTTACCTTTAAAGTGTATTTTTGTGTGAATTGTAGAGCAACTTCCAGGGAAGTAAATCCATATATTCTCTCTATTAAAAAAAAGAAAAGCCATACAGTTTCCAAGCTACCTTGTTGTGACAGCTCTTAAAAGAGATTGTCTCCATAAAATTCGCTCTGTGCCAGAAATGGGGGATTTTACTGGAGCAGAATAGCTGAACGATGATTATCCTAAACACCCACATATAGCACTGATAGTGAGCAAAGCACTTGCTTTGGCACTGTAAAATCTAAGCTACTTTCTACTAGTTATGATATATTCCCTTTCACTGAATTGACCATTAAGGCAGAAGGGCCCAATGGACACAGGTACACGCGGTCTGATACATTACATATCACTTCGAAAAAGGACTATGAGTAGAGGAATGGTTAAAAAAACTCTGGTAAAATATCTAAGCCTTTAACAAGATCTTTTCTTTTGCATATATGTGTTTGAAGAAAAATTTTTCAAATGGAGCAGTTACTGAAGAAACAAAAGATGTTCTCCTCTGTGATGGCAAGATCCATTTGAATGTAGTCCAGCAGCTGTTTGACCTGACCATTATTGAAATGAAGCATGGTATGTTCTTTCTATTTCAAGTATCTGGTTTCAACTGAGATTTTTACTGTAAATGAGACATTTGTGGTAATTATCCTGTACTGTAGAAAATGGTAATAGCTAAATTCACTTAAATGCTAAGTAATGGCAGAGCTACCTATTACCAGAGTGATACGTTGGATGCCTCTGCAGAGGAAGGCTGAGAAAATAATCAGTCCACTGTGTTACATGGAAACAGAAATTCTTCCTTATGAGACCTTTTGGCGTTCTGCCTTTTCTATCTGCACAACATGTCCCACACCTGACAATAAGGAATAGTCTGGAGGAAAATCCATTCTCAGAACGTGACAGACATGCATCATGTAGCATTTGAGACTATTTTAATCTAAGACAAACTGTAAAGCTCAGTGTTCTAATTTTCCCATCACTCGTTTACCACCACCACTGATTAACTTACAAATGCAGACACCACTAGAGAAAACCTAGCCCCACACTGCTCACTGAATTACCTTGTCCCTGTCTGTTCATGCGTGCTACTTTCTCAGCAATATACAAATTATTTTCCTTAGCCATTTCTCTATAATGTTCTAATGACTTTTCTCATCTCAGCCGATCTTGATCATGATCTTGAGGTACAAAGTATTGGCTGTAATTATGATCTGCTTGCATTGTTTCCACACAGAGAGATCCACAAATAACTCATTGCCTTGGCCCTTAGCCCCAACAGACTGAAACACGTTGGCTCAATGAGTACAGCCCAGCTCACCAAAACTGAATTTGACTCTTGGTGAAAGCAAAATGAAAAGGACGGTAATAACAAACTGTAATTTTCCAAATGACTGGTGTGCAATAGGCTAATTGATAAGAGAAGTGGGAAGTGCCTTTCACCTAGGCATACTGGGATATTTCAGTTTTTCCCTGGCTCTCTGAGAGCTGCTCCAGAATATACGGATATGCAGCTTCTGTATTTTTGAAGGCAGTTTCTCTTGACTGTACAGTGCAGTGAAGGCTGATATGAAAAGACCAGGGCAGCCTGGTCTGGTGGTTGGCGACCCTGCGCACAGCAGGGGGCTTGAAATGAGATGAGCACTGTGGTCCTTTTCAACCCAGGCCATTCTATGATTCTATGATAAAAAACCTTCACTTGCTGCAGAGGCCTGAACTATTTCCCAGCAGGCTTCTGTGATAATGCAATGTAGATAATGCTATCTTTTGCAGGGCAAGAAGAATGTAATTTTTTGGCTTACATTTCCACTTCTTGATTTTGGAAGGAAATACCATAATGAAAATGGGTTTTCATGGCCCGTTATTCAGTATGACATGATAAGTGATGGGATGGAGAATGTCTATTTTCAGCTCTATGGGACGACTGAATACTAAGTTAGTAGAACTCTACAATTTCCTGAGTTAGGCTTCAGAACCCTAACGACCCTATGCCTCTTCACTGCGCTGCTTGGCGTTTCAGAAATCAAATCTGTTGACATCAGAAAGAAAGACTGAATCAAGAATCACTCTCAAACTCACCATAATCCTGAAGAACTGTCAGGTTCTGGGCAGAGGTTGTTATGTATCCTTTCATTCACTTACAATCAGTAGAGGTTTAAATTCCTAAACCTTTCCTTTGCCACTAGACTTGAATATTAAATCTGGTGTTTAAAAATGTCACTTCCATCCTTCAACATTTTACAATTAAAAGGAATGTAATTAAGAGTGTGCTTATACTGTGACAGTCCTGCATTTTTTTTAACTGTGAATATACACTTAAACTTGAATATATTGAAATAAAGAAGCTGATAACTGCAGACCAAATTCATACCCACGATGAAGCTCTTAAGATCATAACAGTTATAAGAGCAATGAACTTGGCTTCATCATGTGTACGTTAAGTCCAGGAACTATAATAACATTACCTGTACTAAATATAACCTGCCATACAGAGCCCTGGTATTAGCACACAGAAGTCACTCTTTTCTGAAGGTTATCATGGTAAGAACTTTGCATAACAAAAGGAAAACGTATTCAACACAAGATTTTCCTACCTTCAATGTATTTATTCTGTGGGTTATGCTTCAAAGCAAGTGTTAGCAATTACACAGAGAAGTTCAAATGTTTCAACAGGTGAAAATAAAAAGTCCTAAGAGTATGACAAAAAGAATATGCTTTATCAATTTTACCACCAATGTAAGTACCAGTTTGGATAGCAGAATTTCCACTTCTAGGCCCATTGTTTTCAGAATCTGAAGACTGTCCAGAATAAGAAAGTATTAAGAGCAGAAGATTAAAGATTCGTGGTTTGGAATGACAATCTTCTTATGATGTAACAGGTGACATGACAGCGTGGAATAGTGTAGCCTGGAAAGGTGCTCTCTTAATGGTATAAGGAGGAGAGATTTGCTTTGTCCAGTAAAATGGTTCGTTATGACAAAAATGAAGCCTATATCCCCTACATTTTCTTATTCCACATTCTTTTTAAAAACAGTTTTATGTCCCCAATATAAAAATTTGAACAACAATTGTAACGAGGCTTTCTTAACCTCAAATCCCAGCTAATGGCAGCATCCAGCCATGGCAGGATCACACTCTCTAAGAACAGTGTATGACATGAAGGCTCCCACAATGCTTACCAGCTGCTACAGTTTGTTTTCATTTTTTTTCCTTTCCATAAAATGTCAAACTGAACAAAAGACAGAATTTTCTGTAACAGCTGCAGTATCCACTCCAACGGGAAACAGATGAATCATTAGAGAAAAAATAGTACAGATCCCTTCATTTTCAAACTTATTTCAAAGGAAGGTAAAATCAAAGGGTTAAGTTTAATTTCTGTTTCTCCTCAATATAGAGGGTAAACCTGAACGATTTTGATGTCTTATTCATGTAACCTTGTCTCTTTTTTATTTTTCAGGAAAAAAAAAAATTAAAAATATCACTTGAATTTTGTTCAATCTCTTCTCTATGAGAAGTTCTGATTAATAATTAAAGAACGAAAAGTTTTATAATATCAATTCTGTAAATCATCGAGCTGTAACTTCCTTCCATTTGCTATATGAATTTGTAAGCATACTGCACAACCCTGGCTTAGTGCAGAAGAAAACCCCTATTTCCCTCTAGAATAGATACAGTACAACCATTTTCTTTACCAACTCCTAGAAGGAGTCCAGTAGAGGGCGACAAGGATGATAAAGGGCCTGGAGCATCTCCCGTATAAAGAAAGGCTGGGAGACCTGGATCTAAAGAGAAGATTGAAAGGGGATCTGATCAATGGTCATAAATGCCTAAAATGTGGGAGGCAATTGGATGAGGCCAGGCTCTTTTCAGTGGTGTGTAGAAATGGCTAAAGACTTTCAATCCCTGCAATTCTGTGATTCATTGTTTGGGTACAGCAGATGAGCAAATGGAAGAAGCAGAGGTGGATCAAAGTTGGCTATCTGAGGTTTCAGAAAATGGAGATATCATTGTTTACCAGAACTGACAAAGATATGTGTGTTTTTTCCATTTAAGTTCACTAAGATTCACCATGAGAGTGGTGAGGTGCTGGAACAGCTGCCCAGAGAGGCTGTGGATGCCCCGTCCATCCCTGGAGGTGTTCAGGGCCAGGTTGGATGGGGCCCTGGGCAGCCTGGGCTGGTATGAAATGTGGAGGTTGGTGGCCCTGCGTGTGGCAGGGGGTTGGAGCTTCATGATCCTTGAGGTCCCTTCCAACCCTGGCCATTCTGTGATTCTGTGATAAGGTACAAAATGCCTCAAAACTTTCAAGAGCTTTCATTTTGCCTCCCTTTGCATTTACACAAAGGTGTGTTTAGCATGGACTGCCAGGCCTTAATGCCATTAAGGTAATGAGGCGTAGTGCAAAAGGAAGCCCTCTCTGCTCATGTGCCGGATGACTGTTTTAAAACATCTCTGTACAATTTATGTAACTCATTTTCTTTTTTGCTTAACTTTTGTAGGCTCCTCTTGGATCGTGCTCACTGCAGACAAGGATGGCTTTGTGCCATTAATATTCAAAGCAAGACAGGACGTAATCATAAGGGATGGAACTGACAGTTCAGAAGTCTGCGGTCATCACTCCTACAAAAAGGGCAGTTTAATGCAGCCACCAAGCAGAGTGACATAATTGCTCACCAAAGAACACCAATGGTCCCCCCCCCCTTTTTTTTTTTTTTTGGCTAAAGCAATACAGAGATGTTCTGTGGTATCAGACACTGAATGACTAGAAAGTTGTCTTCACTACTTTCAGTATATTTGTACTAAAATCTGTGGCACGGTCACACAATAGCTGAGTCCTAGGGTTGACTACAACCTGATGATTTCTTCAGAATGATCAGATCTAGAATGGAGTTTACCAGTGTTATTAATTGCTATTAATAACGTTTTGTTATTAATGACTGCCAGGGGACTGGAGCAGTGACAAGCCTCTAATTGTGGTCAGGATGTTCAGGGAGAAACAACACCATGCTGAAAATCACGCAGTAAAAAAACAGCCTAAGCAACATGGGAGTACAGCCTACACAAAAGCTGGCGGAAGTGCTACTAACGAGCATTTATATACTAAGGAAAACTGCAAAAAGAGAAGGGAAAGCACTTTTTGGCTCTATATGAAGTTCCTATGGGTCCCATGGAAACCTGCAACATTTTCAGAAATGCATAATTCTAACATGAAAATGTTCAGCTGCAAATACGGCTGCATCACCGTGTCCTGTCACTGTCTCACACAGTATGGAGATTTATACATGCACACTGAAGAGAAAGGAAAAAAAACCCAACTTGTCAGGTACATTAGAGATCAAAGACATTGAGTGTAAATGTCATTTGGCTAAATGCAGATGTCTGTGCTGAACTTGCCATCCAGGCACCTGTATGATGAGACAGAAAAAGGAAAGCACTCCTACAGCAGATTATTTGTGTCCTACCATAGTTTCTAATACTGGTCATGGTGAGCCACCCCTTTTAAGTAATTAAGTGCCTATTCCTTTCTACTGGCTGCAAATACAGACATTTACATTTATTCAGATGAACCTCACTCTGAGAACAGTTTCAATTCATTGAAATAAGTAATGTCCTTCTCATGCAAACGTCTTCCCAGAGACCAACACATCATCATTCTACCAAGCCTGCAAGCTCAGGTGTGAGATGTAGCTGGGTGTATTTGTACTGCCAGATTTCTAAATCATGTAATGTATTTTGAAGAAGCAAAATATATTTGAACAACATCCTCGTGTGTCACAGCAGAATCTGGTGTTTAAAATCCATAGGCCTGCGGCCAAGTAAACTTAAATTATAATTAACTAGAAATGATGGAAGGATATATTTTATAGGAATATTTAGGCTAAACTAAGGGAAGAACTATAGGCAATGTTGTTGGACAAGTATTGCCTTCTAAAGGGAATGGTGATAGTCCCACAGGTTGGTCCACTTGTATGAGGCTATTGAAACACAAAATGTGTGTTACATGAAACAGATCTGCACTATGAACACACAAAATTGAACAGAAACAGGACCGAACCTCCCCGGTTGGTTACACAAACACCAACACACTTCCATCTGTACTCCAGAGTTTCTTTGAGTTCATGATAGGCATTATTCCAAAGGATTCCTTGTTGTTAGAGGAATACTCACATTCCACCTTTTGTCAACTTCATGCCTTAGTGCCATCACAGCAACCAAAGGGGGAAATCTTAACTATTAAGATCAGGAAATGCGTGCATCAAAGCTGTCTCAGAATTTATAATTATCACCAGGCATTTCAATGTCAGCCTGCCATGCTACCATTTTAATTGTTTATGTACTACTTTTCTATGAAATGATCTGAATGCTGAGAATGGGAATGAAAAGAGCTTCTGTGCCAGAATGGCTATCAGAGTTTGGTTTGGTTCACTGGAGATAAAAGGAGGCCAACAAACTTTCAGATGACAGAACAATTAGTTTCAGGGCACAGCTGACTGTTACACTCAAAAACTTAATTCTGTGATGTTTAACAAACTTTTTTTTCTTCGTTATAATTCGGGGACATTGTTTTCCCTTGCTGTATGATTCATGGACCAAAGTAGGAACCAGTCTGTCTGAAGGCACCACTGTTACTCAGCACAATTAGTCTAGTCACAAATGGGGACCCCAGTTCTTATTTGAGGACATTTAGAATTGCACAGGATGGCTTAGGAGAAGTGTTCTTTACAATCAGTGAAAAATCAATATATTAAAAAACAGCAATACCTTCCATGCTTCTAAACACACATCATGCACACATCACGCACATCTAACTCAATTTGAAAATGTTTAAATCATATGCATGCAATTACAACAACAAATGACTCCTAAGTGAAGAAATATTTGTTTACAGGTAATGATTTAGGGGTCTGGTGCAGAAGTATTTTATATAGTGTCTATCACAGGGCTGTAAATTTAAAATTGAAAGTAATAAAAGCACTGGAGGAAGTGCAGAAGGGATTTATGCAAAGCAGAGGATAAATTTTCAGCTTTGGGTTGGATGGAGAACAGATGGAGAATCAGTGAAGTAGAGAGATAGAAGACTGTTCCATTAAGCACAAGCTGTACAGAAGAATTTTGTACAAACAATGAAAAAGGCATGTGGAAAGATAAAAAGAATCTGTGCTCAGCTGAGCAGACCGTAGGCTGTGAAAAGGAGAAAAACACAGATTGGGAAGCATTCACCTTCCTCCAGCAAGGCTATTTTATATCCAGTGGCCAAAGCAGAAAAAAATGGAAGAGTTGTTTGGGTGACCTCTATGTTGTGAAAGGGATAAACCCCTCTTCAGGCTCCTCCTGTCATCAGCAGAAAGCTTGGGCTCCTCCAGGAAAGCAATGAGAAGGAGTACCTGTGCTGACTGTCTAGAGTCACCCTGTGGGGAAATCTCTTTCATAATTGAAATGAAGGAAAGCTGAGGAATGTTGGGACTTAAATTAGAAGCCAAAACTTAACAGTTGCGCTCAGTGTGTCATACAGGTGGCACTCAGAAGCGCTTCATGGTCTACCAGCTCCTCCTTCCTTTGTGGGGAATAAACAGCGTACCAGAAAATTTGAAGTTCCATTTAAAATCCTCTGCATCTTCATCCAGCACATTTATATACAACCTGGTATATTTTAGGTGCTAGTGTATCATTACTTTCAAGTACAATCTGCTCCAAATTATAACTGAAACTTACCTTACGTTTTCCATAACTGCTGTTAAACATGTGGCATCTGTTTTAGTCTTCCTGGTTCCTTCTGTTGCCACCTCCTTGAGGGAGCTGCTAAGCACAGGGGTGTTATATGACAGCTGGTTGGGGTTTTTTTTCCCCCTCTTTTGATTTTGAAAACAATATATGAAAACAATAATAAACAATATGAACATTTAATGCGACAAACTGAAAGTCAGTTGAATGTCTGTCGGCCAACCTGTGATGCTGACTTTGCACAGTGAAATACTTCCTTGGTATCCTTCATAACAACTAAAAAGTCAGAGTTTACTGCAGGTGTATGAAGTGAACCCTGCATGACCCTCAACCATTTAGTTCCCCTTCTTCCTCTGCTATTACTAAAGACCTGGGTACCCTTGAATAAAGCTCCAGAAAATTACTATCTGTACTCATGCTAAAAATCTCAGTTATAAATTTCCTTTTAGCACACTTTCAATCATTCAGACAGCAAAAATCAAGCCAAACTTCCTTTTCCCTATTTCTGATTTTTATCTGTTTTCCTAGCTTGGACAATGAATGTATAGCCTGTCTTAACATGAAACCGCAAGCATCAGACCAATATTCCTTAGGACAAGAGGAAATGGCCTTAAGTTGGGGGAGGTTCATGTTGGACATTAGGAGACATCTCAGAAAGAGCAGTGATGCAGTGGCACAGCTGCCCAGGGAGGCGGTGGGCTCACAGTTCCAAAACTGTGGGAATGTGGCACTGAGGGACGTGGGCAGTGGGCCTGGTGGGGTGGGCTGGGGTTGGATTTGAGGTTCTTAGATGTCTTTTCCAACTGTGATGATTCTCTGATTCTCTGATTCTAAGATGTAGACCAGAAGTCCTCTCTATCCAAACACAGTACTCCCTGTTCCTAAATAACACTTAATAAGCAGTTTAACTGATTTGATCTTAAAAAACCCCGTCATATAGTCCTAGATAGCTAAGATGAAACAGTTCAGTCCTTCAGGCTCATGTGACCTAACTTTAAAGCATGTGAAGTCAGGCAAAGTGAATCCCAGAGGTTATCCAGGATCTCATTTGAAGTTATGAACTTATTTCCCATTGTCCCACACAGCAGAAATGAACTTATGTATTAGCATTACCTATCATATATGTTTAGATATGTTAATTAGTGAATACTATTGCTTCAGCATCCTGCCAGATTGAGGCAGTTTCACCACCTCGGTGTTAAATGCAAACACACTTTGTGGAGGCTCAGCAGGTGCCCACTAATGGCATTTGGGTACTTCTCAGCTGAGTTTCCAAAGTTCTTGCTGCAGCTCAGCCTCTGTCTGCAGTGAGCCAAAGCGGTCCTTGAACTTTACTTTTCCTCCACTATTATTTGACACGAGCGTGTCAACAGCCAGGTGTGCTCAGATGTCTGGAGGCACACGGTGCCAAAGCCCTGCACTGGCACAGGAAAACTTCCTGCACAGGAGCTGACATTTGCACAGACCTGCCAGTTAAAACTATTAGGACTCGACAAGCTCTGTCCTTTGGCAAGGATCCCTCCCACTTGTCAGCAGGCACCATGCTATCCTAGCAGGCAAGGGACTAAAGCAGCACATGTATGCAGCACAGTTATAGACACAAAATGGATCCATGCTGATCTCCACTGATACACTGTTATCTCAAAACACTCAGACCTGTACATAAAAGAAAACTTCCTGAGATGGTGACTGAAAAGCAGGATTAATCTACAACACGACAGACATGAAAACAGTGCTTTCACAGATCAGTGACATGCCTGACTTAAGCAAATGTATTGTTGGTTCCGAAAAAGTCTGTCTACAGATACCCTTGGAAAGGTTATTCCAAAAGAATGCTGTCATATTAAAAATGGTTATGTAAAAATAATTCTTTTAACCAAATCAGTTATAGAACAGAACATTTCTCATCAAAAGGCTGTGTCACTTTTTATACCCCGTTGTTTTAGTTTCACATGTTATTGACGGGATACAACAAACTGAGACTGGTCCGGAGACACAGCTTCCTTCTGAGCACTTGCAGAGCGGTGCAAGGGCAGCAATTGAACACAAAGCCACGTGACAGTGGATGGAAGGTTACCTACTCCACTCCTTCTGTCCCAGAGCAGAGATTTTGACTATTCACAGTTTACATGCTTTGCCTTTTGACTGGATGGGGATGGGGATGTGGAGCAGAAGCTGCTGCAGAGAAAGGCAGCAATTCCGTCTCACTTTGTTGCTGTCTTAATCTCCCCAGACTTTCACTGATCCTCATTATTCTTCTAAAGGCTGGAGCCACATGGAACTCCCTCCAAATCCTTTCACTACAGAGCAGAAACATTCAATTTTGCCTACACTTTGGAAATACAGTGAGCCCTTCTAGCTTCACACAGCCAAAGTTACTCACATATACTCACTGCACACAATGATCCTGTTCACACATCCCACAGTGATGTCTGTCTTCTTGTAACAGCATGATATTCATCCAGGTCTTGGTCATTTTCTGCAAAATTGCTCATCTTTTATTATCTTTATTACTAATCGCTTCCCAAAAGTAAGAAGAAACCCAAAACATCTTTACTGTAATAGCAAAAAGCAGTTAAAATGCACGTACAGATTAATTACTGATCTTAGGCTTTTACCACATCTGGTTTAAGGGTCTAAATTATACAGCAGTGCCTCACTGAGCTTTCCCATTAAGAAATAATGATGAGATCTTCTTGCTCATTCAGTAATGTCCATTGCCCGGAGATCTCATAAAATGTTATATTTATGAAGTTAACAGCAAGTATCTTCAAATTATTCTGTTTCTTTACAATATTATGTTCCTTGTGTGAGGAAATATTCAATAAAAGCAGAGGAAGACTCTATGGAGCACATAAATAATGATACTACAGCATGTCTCCTTGTTGCATCCATTTCATTTTCTTTCCCTGTCATTCAGGGAAACTCAGGCATTCATAATTCTTTCCCAGACTGTCCTACATTTTTATTAAAATTGTGTTGCAAACTAACCTGACAAGCAGATGCCAAAATGTAAGCAGATGCTGCAAAGTAAGTTATGAGAACACAAATCCATTCTACTTCATAAAACCACAGAATGGCCTGGGTTGAAAACGACCACAATGATCATCTAGTTTCAACCCATGGTCATTTTCATGCTGTTCTACAATCCTAACAACCATCCAGTGGTGACACAAATCAGACATGCCCTATTGGTCATAGAAATAACCAATCTAGATGTAATAATAACTACCCACATACTATCCAGGCTGATCAGCCATCTGATAGGCTGAGACGATTCTATTGCAATCAAAATATTACACAACTGGCCATGTTTGACAGATTTACAAATGACTACATGTGTTTGTAATGCCTTTGGCTTGTTTGTAGAACTTGGTTAAGATTTATGGGTACATTTATGAGAAAATTCACATGATGAAAATAACAGTTTTTAAAAAATGCTTGATTGTATAATTCTAGGCACAGACAGTGGAGCCAGGAGCTGGATTTGATGATCCTTATGGGTCCCTCTGAAATTGGGATATTCTACAATTCTGTGAATGCAAAAATATCTTCTAAGCCATTTCTCAGCGTGGTCTTTCCTCCTGACACCTGATACATTCATACAGAAGGAGAAAAAAAAATCAGGTCCTTCATAGGGGTATAACGGCACTGAGAAATTCAGCTCCTCTGCAGCAATCTGTCTGGTGTAGCCCTCTGCTGGCCCAGCTCTGCCTTAAGCACGAGAGAACAGCGCAGCCCTTGGGTGCTGTGCACGATTTAGAACACCATAACACCATATGGCCACCCCAGCACTGAAACGAGTCCCCAAAAGTTTTCTTTCCTGCACTACCTTCAATCTACCAAGTCACAGGGCATATCATTAGTGCTGTAGGAGGTGCACATCTTGGTCACCCTTATTTATTTGTAACAAAAGGACAGCAGGCTTTCTTGTCCTCTGCACTGCACGTGATCCTGTGCCAATGCCAATGACTGATGTAACACAGTGTTGAGTGTTCCAGAACATACAGTCCTATAGAGAGAAGGGAGATGAAGTGGAAAATACACTTTCTCACCAGAAATTGCAGAAATTCTTAGTGCTGTTCAGTACTTAGACTTGCACTGCGTACTTCATAGAATCATAGAATCATAGAATCATAGAATCATAGAATCATAGA
>JAPSGF010000024.1:3918730-3935169 GCA_035772895.1 Perdix hodgsoniae | reverse complement strand
TCATAGAATCATAGAATCATAGAATCATAGAATCATAGAATCATAGAATCAGAGAATCAGAGAATCATAGAATCATAGAATCAGAGAATGGCTTGTGTTGGAAGTTCCAACCCCCCCGCTACATGCAGGGCCACCAACCTCCATATCTAATACTAGACCAGGTTGCCCCATCCAACCAGGCCTTGAACATCTCCAGGGACGGGGCATCCACAGCCCCTCTGGGCAGCCTATTCCAGCACCTCACCACTCTCATAGTGAAGAACTTCCCCCTGGCATCCAACCTAAATCTTCCCTCCTAGAGCTAAAGGAGGAGCAGCAGATGAAATGGTTGTCAATGCCGTCTCTCAGGCAAGGCTCAGCTCTGCTCACCTGAGAGTCGTAACGTAACAACCAACATCTGAATGTGGGTGGGGGACATACGTGTGCATGGTGAATGTGAGTACATTTCTATGGGAACTAGATAATTTTTCAGGTTTCCAGTTGCACGCTATTTTTGGATTGTTCTCATTGCAGTGGCAAGCATTTCACGCCGTGTCTGCTGTTAACAAAGAAGAGAAAGGAATGAAAAGAGAAATGAAAATCACTTTCAGTCTGAGGTGAGTCCTGCAGGATTCATTTATGGAGCAACTGGACTGCTTTATTTTCTGATCTAAAACGTAGCCTTATGTTTATAAATAACTGTCTCAAGCCTGAGGTTTTTATTTATTTATTTATTGTTTTACTGCACTTCACAACGCAGAGGACCCGAAGCTGCTTTCTTCACTGAGTTCAAATGGAACCTCAGGAATAAAACTCCCCCCTCAGGAAAGGCGACCGTCGGGGCGCCCGGAAGAGACCGCCCGCCCCCCCCTCGCGGGATTGGTGGAGCGCTGGTGACGTCACGCAGCCCGCCCCGCTGCATGATGGGAGCTGTAGTCCTGGCGCCCTCCCCGTTGGAGGCGCCGCCCGCTGCGTCACGAGGCCCGGGCGTGGCCGGCGGGAGCGCCGCGCGGGAGGGCGGGACGGAGGTAGGGGCGGAAGGCGCACGGTGCTCGGAACGCCGTGCTCCGCTGCGGGTGTCGCCTCGCTGGAGGCGGTCTGAGCCGCCGGGCGGGTGAGGCTGCCGGTCGTGGCGAGCGGACCGCTGAGGGAGGCGGGGAAGATCGGTGCGGGCGGGCCCGAGCAGGGAGCAGTGGGGCGCTGGGGCGGGCGGCACCCGGCGCGGAGTGAAGGGGGGCGGGCGGGCGCGTTTTGGCGTTCTTTCTCGCCGAGGCTGCACGGCCCCGCTTTGCACCCCGAGCCCGCAGGGTCTCCTGGGCGACTGGAGGCTGCTGGGGTGTGAGGAGAGGGCCGGGTGGTGGCGGGGAGACCTGGCCCAATCGGCGTGCCGAGGGTCGTGCCCGTGCGGTGGGCTGTGGCACAGGACTGTGTGAACACGCCGGCCTTTGTGCCTGGTTTTCCTTTCCCAGGTCTGCTGTGGGGAACGTGAAGCCTCTGCTGTGGTAGAGGAAGGCACCCAGATGGCCACAAGGCTCAGTGCCTCGGTGTATCCCGTGAGGGGAGCTGTCACCTCCTTTCTCTAAGTAAGTACTGCCCTGCAGAGAGCTGTCCTTCGGTTGCTTACAGTGATCAACTCATGCTTCGATGTTTCTGCAGAAGCAATGATTGAGGTCAGTGGTTGGAGCTCAGAGGGCAGCCAGGTGGGTGATGAGGTACATCCAGCTCTTCCGAGTGGTCTTTTACTGTAAGGAAGCATCCGGTATACTTAAAATTCCAGAATCATTAAGGGTGGAAAAGACTTGTAAGATCACCTACCATCCACCCACCACCAGACTTGTCCATTTGACCACTTAGACTTGTCCTTGACCGACATTTACTTAGTAGCTCTTCAGGATTATGGAATTCATGGAGCGCCTTCTCTCCGAGGTAACCTGCTTCAGTGCTGAGCTGTCATTTTTTGTTTTAATTTTTCCTTCAGAGCTGACCTAAATCTCTTTTGTTAACACTAAGCTGATTATTACCTTGCACAGTGGACTTGGAGAAAATTGATCAGTGCTTTCTCGCCAACAACCTGGTTTGTGTTTGCAAGTTTACTCTCACAGTCTTCTCCAAACGAAATGAATCCACTTTGTGTTTCTCTGGTCCTTGAGCTCTAAGAAGTCTTCCCATTATCATTGAACCATGAAGCTCAGAACTGGGCACAAAACATCAATGGAGGTATCGTTTGCTCATGGGCAATGGCGCAATTATCTCCCTGTTGTATGGCATCTCTCTCAAAGTTGTATTGACTTATTTTGCAGTGCTCTTACATTATTGAATTATTTTCTTTGTGATCTGTACTGCTAGAGGAGACTGCATTAGACGATGTTGAAGCTAGTGAGTCACTCATAAGTTATCACAGTACAGCTCATGACTAAGGTAGATGGTTCTGTCCCCATCTGTGTTCTCAGTTCTTTTAAATTCTTTGTTGTACATTTCCTCAGAAAAATCTGCTTTGATATTAACTTCCTTCAGAATTTCACTTGCCTGGTTATTCCCAAAACCTTCCTAAAAGAGCAAGTGCCTCTTGCTTACCACTTAATACAGGATCAGATTTATAAATAATACATTAATGCTCTGTTATACTTGTAAGGGATTACTTTATCTGATCACAAATGGTTGATGAAGCTGAGAATGAGGGGGCAATATTTTGAAAATTTGGAATGCTAGAAGTTGTTAGAAAATATTCTGAGAAGCAGCATCCCATCAATTGGAATGAACAAACTGGTTTTTGTGATGGAAGTGCAGCAGCCTAGGCCTATGTAAACATCACAACTTCTTTCTTTTAAAATTGCATTTCACTATGGAGACATAAGCAAAAGAAAAAAAGAAAGTAGGGTTGTGGATTAAGCACAAATGAGTATTGTGCATATTGTCTTCACTGAAAGGAAGAGTCCAGCATTGGGAGGGTCGTAAGTTAAATATAACATACAGATGTTCGCCTTTGTCCTCTACAGTAATATTTATTCTTTAATTTGTTTAGATGTCTCGTATCAAAAAGACATGGAGCTAGGAAAGGCAAAGCTGCTGAGAACAGGCCTTAATGCCTTACACCAAGCAATTCACCCTGTGCATGGGATTGCCTGGACTGATGGGAAGCAGGTCATATTAACTTCCTTACATCTTCATAACGGAGAGCCAAAATTTGGCGATTCGAGCGTTGTTGGTCAGTTTGAACACGTCCATGGACTCTACTGGGGCCCGGGTCCCCCTGATGCCCCAGCACTGCTCGCTGTTCAACACAAAAAGCATATCACTGTTTGGCAGCTCTGCTTTAACGCTGCAGACAGAAATAAGCTCTTGGTTTCTCAGATCTGTGATATCAGTGAGCCTTTTCCAGTGCTCCCCCAAGGTTGCGTGTGGCATCCAAAGAAGGAGATCTTGGCCGTGCTGACAACGCGGGATGCCTCGGTCTTACACTCTGTTCATCTCAACAACTGTAGAATTAAAGCAGATATTAAAGGCAGCGGTCTCATCCATTGTGCTTGTTGGACTAAGGAAGGCAATCGCTTAGTGGTCGGCGTGGGCAGTGCCCTTCACTCTTATATTTGGGATGACGCTCAGAAGACTCTCAGTGCTTGTACTTTTTGCCCAATCTTTGACGTGGGAGGCTACATCTGTGCTGTAGAAGCTACTTGGAATTTTCAAATCGCTGTTGCTACCGAGCTTCCTCTAGACAAGATCTGTGGCTTAAATGCCGGTGTGGCTTTTGAGGTTCCAGCGAGCATTGAAACAGAATCCTTTCCCTCACAATCCAGTTTATGTGGTGAGGAAGAATATTCCATGGATGGGGGGAAGAAGGTGTTGGATGCTGAGAAACCCATGTCTGCAGTTACATCTCCCGTGGATCTGACCCACATACTCTCCAGCAAGCCGAGTGCTGATTCCAGTCCTCTGCTTCATCTGAGGCCCAAGGACTACCTGACAGGAAGCGGCCAAGATTCTTCACATCTTATTTTGGTGACTTTTGAAAAAAAGGTGACCTCTACCAAAAAAGTTAGCATCCCGGGCATTCTGGTTCCTGATATAATGGCTTTTGACCTCAAAACTCAAACCGTGTCGGTCGCCTCCAATACCTGTAACATTATTTTAGTCTATTCGCTGACTTCATCCAATTTACCGAATATTCAACAAATTCAGCTAGAGAAAAATGAAAAACCCAAGGGTTTGTGTTTCTTGACCAATAAATTGTTACTGATACTGGTTGGGAAACAGAAATTCACTGATCCCGCTTTTCTTCCGTCTTCAAGATCAGATAAATACATGATCAGGTTGATGATAAAGGAGCTGATATTTGAAGTGGCTCCTTCAACATCTGCATCAGTTAATGGGAGCTGTGCATCAGTCAGTGGGAGTTTGAATCTTTCAAACGTGCCTCACGATGTCTCTACGGATGTTCACCCTGTTAGTCGTGGACTCTTGTTACCAGATCGCGCTGCCATCCAGTCCCCTACCAGCAGAAGAAAACTTATTGAAGAAATTAAGAGTCCTGGTTACGAACAGAGCTGCTTGTTGAACATCAGTGACCTCAAAGAAAAAAAGATTTCCTTGAATTTTCCTCCAGCTGTTGACTCTCTCAATGCTGAACCGCTTAATCAGTCTGCGTCGCTGTCCACCACATCACTGACATTTTCTAATAAGCCAATGTCTCCAAAAAGACAGATAGAGACAGCTTCCAAAATACCAAATTCTTACAAAAATAACTTATTAAGTGAAAAGGAAGCAAGTTACTTTTCAAAAAATGTAGAAAAACTGTCTGGAAACTTTACCCAATTACAGCATCATGTCTGTGAATTAACTGAGCTGTTAAAATCGGGGAAGAGAAATCTTTCAATGTACCCATCTTCTCAGGAACCCCCTTTTATTAACATCACCTATCAGGTAACTCTAGCACTGTAAGCTTGAATGGCAATATCTGTATATGGATGTATGGTCTTTGTAAAGCACGGGATTAAGGCTCCTGTTGGATTATACACAAGAAGGACAGGACATCATTGGTGTAAAGTTAAACCTGGTGGGAGGAGCCCTGGTGTGTTGTAGTTGGTAGTTACAGGCTCCTCAGGAGGGATGGGCAGGGAGTAACTGTATGGAGCAGAGGGGTTGGGTTCTGTGGAGTTTGCAGATCACAGTGATGTGGTCGAGAGCCTCAGAGTAAGGGCCAGGGCACACGCAGTACAGCTGGTGTTGTCCTCCTGGCTGAGTGGCCTGTAGTAGACTCCCACAATGACTGATATGTCTAGGTCAGCCACCCTTGTCTTTGTGGGTGGCTTCAACTTGTCAGGCAGTAAGTGGGAATATCACACAGGTCCAGGTGATTCCTAAACCAACTTAACGATAACTTTCTGGTACAGGAACTGAGTACGGATACTAAAAAAGGTGCCATTCTAGATTTGTTGCTTGTAAACAGACAGGGACAAGTTATGTTTGATGGCCACCTTGGCCATTGTGACATGAAGCATTCGAGTGATGGGGGGAAAACTGCCAGCAGTGCTTTGGTACTGCTTATGGGGAGAGCAGACCTCAGGAAACCAGTTACCAAGGTCTTCTGGGAATCTAATTTTGAAGGCATTGTGCCGGTAACTTTTTAGGTACCACCCTAAGAGCACAGGAGCAGGCACTTGCAGAATGTAGGAAGTCAAGCAAGCAGGGCAGAAGGCTGACTTGGCTGAGCAGGGATCTTCTTGGTACGGCCTCTAGAAATGAGGTTGTGCAGCATGGAAGGATTGCAGAGATGATATTTTCCAATGCAGGTAGAAAATCTGGGACAGCAGAAAGCTCACTTACAGTCAAAGCTGGCCAGTAATGCATAATTCTTTGACTAAATGCAAACATTTAGTGTATGCAAAATTGGTACATTTCCAAGCTTCACTCTTAACAAATGTCCTGTGGAGGGTGGCTCTGTGCATGGATGGCATGGAAGAGGAGTCAGGATTCACTTTGTTTCTGTCATTTTAGAAATTGCCTTGCTTTGTCCCTTGGGAGGATATCCTTTGCTGGCTTCTAAGGCTTAGAGCAGTGACGATCAGAGATGAGACAGACAAGCACTGCTGATTTGTTGGCCCATTCCTCATCCCTGTTTGTGGACAGGAGTTCTTACCTGTTCATAAGAAAAGGATCTGGGAAGGGGGTGAAAGAGAACTTGCTGCTTTACAAACTTCTGATTCTGTTTTGATGGATGTTATTTTGATATCTCTGCTTAAAAATAGATTGCTGTATCTAATGAGTCTTTCTTGCACTTGCAGAAGCAGCTTTCCAGAAATGATTCAGATGAAAGGCGATCTGTTATTCTTTGTGAGGGTAAACTTTGTCTAAGTGTAGTCCAGCAGATCTTCAACCTCTCTCTTGTAGAGATGCAGCACGGTACGTTGTAATATAATTATCCAGTCAAATAAACACTTGAAACACGGGCAACACTCCCAGTGGGCAGTGGCAGTGTGCATAATCTGAATTAGAGGAATAACCCTGAGGGTCCCATGTGCACATCTTATGTGCCTGTATACATGTCAGCTCTAAGGGGATTACCTTTGGGATACAACCTCTCACGACTGCATGCATTCTCAGTACTGTATTGCAGCTGCTCACCACTGCTTGCTGTCTGCTCACTTGCAGCTATCCAACTAAACTTACAGTTTAGGACTGTGAATTCTAATGAAGGTCTTATTTCTATCATCATTCAGGTTGCTGTACTACAAGTACAACAAGTACTACAAGTCCTACTTTTCTGTAAATAGTTGTTAAAATGCTAGGTGTTCCAATACACAGATAAAAGGGACGAATCAAGAACAGATGAATCTTTAAAAGGTTCTTTCTGCTGTCTTATTTTTGCTGAGTGCTTGTCATGCTACGAGGTCCTGTAGTGACACACAGTGACTGCTGGTGTGACACAGCCCCAGAGGGGTGCAATATACCTAGTGAGAAAGGTAGGCATGTTTGTGAATCTGATCTGGTGTTAGGAGGTAAATGGGCACAGCAAGAACAACGGTAGTTTTGAATTCCTGAATTGTATTGATATTCAAGTTTTTTTTTTCCCAAATGAGATACGAAGCAAAAAAATTAAAGGGCTGTGTGCTTTTAAGCTGCAATCTTCTCCTGACCTTACTTGTGCTGTGGAGTTACATAATGTAACTGTATGAACAGCTGGAAATGGTTCCCTGAATTCCCCTACGCCCCATCTCTTTCTTATGACTTCATCAACTTACTGGATACAGCTATGACAGCTTTCTGTAAGAACTGGTAAAAGTCAGTGCTTCTGACTTTCAAGTAATGATGATGTGAAGTCAGATAACAGAATGGCCAGATGCATGGGGCTTGTATAATACAGCACAGTATTTCTTCTTCGTGTTTATTGGGATTAATTATGTTGAAATTACATGACAGAATTTGTTACAATTTTTTTTTAAATTATATTTGTCATATAGTTTAATAAATGGCTGCTTTCTACAGTGCCTGCACAGCCTAGGCACTGTAGAGTAACCTGTGAACACCTAATTAAAACCAAGTCTGGGTGCTTATGAATTCTGTTCAGAGTTTAATTCCTCTTCCTTCCACTTACTTAAGTGTGCATTTCTTACAGTCACATCTCTGAGTGGGAAAATTGCTCAGGAAGCTGAGTTCTGCACGGTTGCTATCAGTCCTCTGCTTTTGAGATTATACAACCTGCATCCCCCCATCCCTTTTAGTGCTACAAAAGCTGTAAGCATACAGAAGCGTTTAACTTTTCATTTGAGAAGAAATAGGCTTTGTATACCATCAACATAACTAATGACAGGGATGTTTATGAACGGGTGCTTCTCTGTCTCCACAGGTTCATCCTGGATAGTTCTCACAGCAGACAGTGACGGCTTCGTCCCGTTGACGTTTACATCCATGCAGGAGGTGGTTGTAAGAGATGCCAGTATGAAAGGCTACAGTGCCCGATCCTCCAAAACTTTAGACATCATCAGTTCCACAGAAGGGCGCAGACATGCTGCTTCTGAAAGCCTGGATATCACCAGCTCTTTGGAAGTCCTCCGGGATTGCTCTTCCAAGGCTTTGGATGGCAGCAGTCCTTCTGAGCAGCCCAGCAGTAAAATGTAACTTTGGACAGTGATTTTTGTAGTGCCTGTCTTACCATAGGAGACTTTTGAACTTACAGTTTAGGACTATGAATTCTAATGAAGGTGTGTCTCAAACCTCTGTTGGATTTCTATCATCTTTGTTCACCATCACTGTAAGTTATTTATTTGATCTTTGTAAACCTTAGCCTTTTTATTTTGTTCTGAGATGTGTTTTTTAATATGCCTCTTGCAATGTATACAGGTATTTGTATCAGTGATTGAAGATAGGAGGTCTTACAAGCAGCAGAGCTGAAGCTATGATCCTACTCTTTAATGTATTGGTGTTTTTAGATAATAGTAAACTTGCTTAATAAAGACATCTGTGAAATTTTTCTTCATTTTCTCACTTCTTCCAAATCCTGAAATATTGCATTCTTATTCAGAAAAAAGGGAGATGCTGTGTGCAGAAGAATGCATCTGGTTTTGCCCAGGTGTCTGATGAGGCTGTAAGGTTCAGGTGTAGGGAGTTAGGCCAATGTAGGCCTAAGGTCCTACGTTGTAGAGGGTCCTTACTGCATGGAGGTGAGACCTTCTGTCCCTCCTGTGCCCATGTTTACTTGGCAGTGTGACTGTGGGGAAGTGACTGTCACGTGTGGAGGTGTGGGTGTTCAGCTGACCCAACCTGGCAGAAAATCAGAAGGGCAAAATTGAGGAAAGGCTCATGAGTTGAGACAGAAACGGTTTAAAAGATTAGCAAAAAATTGCTGTGTGTGCAAGCAATGCAGAACAAGGAGTTCATTCGGTGCTGCCCATCAGCAGGCAGATCTCCAGCAGCTTTGTGGGCAAGCAGAGAGCGTCATTGTGTATAACAGGCATGTGGGAGATTGAGCTCCATAATGCCAAATGTTCCCCCAGCTTCATTCTTTTCCATCAGCTTTTATTGTTGAGCACGGCATTGTGTGGAATGGAATGTCCCTTTGATGACCCAGCCTCCTTGCTGGGCAGAGTGGGAACAAAGGAAAGCCTTGATGCAGTATGAATGCTTCTCAGCAACAGGTACTGCTGTGCCAGCAGCTCTGTGTGGTCACAGATCCAAAGCACGACGCCACGTGCATGGGCTGCCATAAAGAAAACTTACCTCCAGGGCAGCCAGACTTGGTCCATCTTCATAGGCAAAGTGGCATGAGCTGCTTTTGATTCATTTTACAATTTCCTAGCTAGTACTTTCATTCTTTTCACTGATTTGTCTTCGTTTTGAAAATGTTACTGTTTCCTTTGAAGAAATGCTATTATATTAACAGAGTTGCCTTCAATATATAAGTATATAAATATTAGCTTTTTATTGCCTATACATGTACTAAACTGGCAAAAGAGAATGCCCATCACCCGCTGCCCTGAGAGCCTCCAGTTTAGAGGCTGGCAAAAGAAAAAAGTTCTATTACCTTTGTAGTGAGAGAAGAAGCAGTGAAATTTAGCGTGGGTTGCAGCACCAGAAAAATGCAGTAATCCAAGATTGCTACCCATAAAATTAAAGCATGGTGCACATTAAGCGGTTTATCGGGCTTTCAGTGACACTTAACTGTGAGAAAGAATCAAGTGATGAGATTATGGAATTGGAGCTGCTGCCTCTGGAATAATATCATCTCTTTTATATGGCCTATTTGGAAATATAGCCACTGTCGTAAATCATCTGCCCACAAAATATGATATTAAAGGTACAACAGAGCTAAAAGCTGCAAAGAGAATCTTACAGGTGGAAATGCTGCAGCTGAGGCTGGTGGCAATGTGCAGATTCTTCTCAATGGCTCTGATGATGGACAAAGGGTGAGTTTGTTTTGGTAATGGAAATTCATCCTCACGAACAGCAGCTCATTGGGGCAGAATGAGAAAAAAAGAAAGTGGTCAGCCATTGTAAGTGTGGTGCTGTTACCAACATGACGAGCTGGTGGCCTGAATGGACACTAGGGTGAAAGGTAATCTCTAGGTAAAAAAATCCTCTAGGCAAAAGGAGCCTACAAAGCTGTGAAGGAAATCCTATTGATCCCTTGCTGAAGGTAAGTGATTGCAGAGGCACCAGCAAAGTCAAACAGGCAGGGGATGGATGTGGGGCTCCAAGGCATATCTTCATCAGGTGAAGCTGAACAAGTGTCAGTTCCACAGGGTCCTCACCAGCTGTAGCAGAATGCAGCAATACTGAAGAGAGAAAGCCAGACAAGAGCTTTATCAAGACACAAATCTTACTTCTGATTCTACACCTTTAGAAAAGACACGTTTCCCTGCCATCCAACAGCACAGCTGCTCTCCAGCTGCAGTTAGAGACACTGCTCTATAAACACCTCTGATATTACTCAGGGACCCACCTTTCCTACAGCGTGCTGTGGCTCCAGGATCATCCTCCCTCAGCTGTCTGCTCGGCTCTCTGTTTCACCAGTTTGTGTCTTCAAAGGCTGCGAGATCTCAAGTGCAAACCAGAAAAGTCTCCTCCTCCACCTCAAGGACTGAGATGTGCTTCTCTGTCTTTTAAATGAAGGCTCACAGTGAGTTAGCATGTGTTTATGCAGCAGATTTGGTGCTTAATGATGTGAAAGCTATCTAATTTCATATCTTAAACATATAATAAAAACTCATTTTTATAACCACAGTACTCAGCTGTCTTGCTAGTATCTGAACCATGGTTTTACAGAGAGTTAAGTTGGAAAAGAAAAGCACTCAGAGTAGTGCAAGGAACTTGTGATCTCAGAAAGAAACCACAAGCAAACAGAAACTCACTCACCTGTCAGTTGGGCGAATCCAGGTGACCTTTCCATCAATGAGGCAAGCAGCTTTCAGAAGGGAAAGCTTCTACTGTAACTCTTTGAAGCTGTTTTTCTATTTTTTAAGCAGTGATATGAAATTCATACAAGATATGTGACTGACCACTGTACACAGAAGTGCTACTGGCTGTGCCCTATTGCATGAGACTTGGAACATCCTTCCCTTCTTTGCTTGTTTTCAAAGAGTTTGCCAAAAAATACCAGGTCTTAGAGGACTCAGACTTCTCTCAAGGAAATTCCTCTTCTGAATCACAGAATTACAGAAGCACCAAGGTTGGAAAAGACTTACAAGATCATTCAGTCCAACCATCCAGGAAGATGGATGGTTGGAAGAGATGAAGGAGATTTAGGTTTAGTTTAGTTTTGAGGTTTTTATCTGTGACCCAGAAAGGCAAATAGAAAAGGAGACAAACAAATTATATCTGGCAATAATCTGTGGACCCAAAAAAGCAGAGTTTAGCTCTGTCCACTTTTGAGGATTTTACTTGAAATACAGAAGGTGAAGAGACCAGAGGATGAAGCAGGGATTGTCTCTAGCAGTGATTATGCTGAAGTGCAGAAGTGACATAAGGAATTAGTTCTCAAATCTGCAGAGCCCCTCTTGAAAACCTGGTGACCTGAAACCTGAGGAGGTGCCCAGGGACAGATGTCCGATGTCACCTATCGAAGTGGGGGACTCAGCATAAAGGATCTAATCCCCCTAAGCTGCAACAGCCTGCAAGCCCAGGGGCAGACAGGACAGCACAACACGGCTGGTGGCATTGCCAGCTGCAACTCTCCCCTGCAGTGACAGGAACAGCAACTTGTCTGCACACTCAGTTGCGACCTGTAGGGAGACCGACTGCCAGCAGCAATGCTCCAGCTGGAAGTTTTCAGGATTATTTTTGAGCAGAAACTCCAAAGGGGATGAAACTGGACATGTGACAAGCTCTGCTGCTGACTATAGCAGCAACCAGGCCAGTCTAGAAGATTCGGGTTGCCAGGAGCTTACAAGGACAAGGAATCATGGAATCATAAACTGGCCTGGGTTGAAAAGGCCCACAGTGCTCATCCAGTTCCAACCCCCTGCTGTGTGTAGGTCGCCAACACCAGACCAGGCTGCCCAGAGCCACATCCAGCCTGGCCTTGAATGCCTCCAGGGATGGGGCATCCACAGCCTCCTTGGGCAACCTGTTCCAGTGCCTCACCACCCTCTGGCTGAAAAACTTCCTCCTAAGATCTAACCTAAACCTCCCCTGTCTCAGTTAAAACCATTCCCTCTTGTCCTATCACTATCCACCCTCATAAACAGCCGGCCCCCCTCCTGCTCATACGCTTCTTTCAAATATTGGAAGGCCACAACGAGGTCTTCCCAGATCCTTCTCTTCTTCAAGCCAAACAAGCCCAGTTCCCTCAACCTTTCCTCATAGGAGAGGTGCTCCAGCCCTCTGATCATCTTAGTGGCCCTCCTCTGGACCCGCTCCAAGAGCTCCACACCCTTCCTCTACTGGGGGCCCCAGGCCTGGACGCAGTGCTGCAGATGGGGCCTCACAAGAGCTGAGTAGAGGGGGAAAATCACCTCCCTCTCCCTGCTGGCCACCCCTTTTTTAATGCAGCCCAGAACACAGTTGGCCTTCTGGGCTGCAAGCACACTCTGCTGGCTCATGCCCAGCTTCTCATCCACAAGGACCCCCAAGTCCTTCTCCACAGGGCTGCTCTCAAGATCTTCCCCCAGTTTGTATACATACCTGGGAATGGGCATAGTCCACATGACAGAGGACTACCCAGGGACAGTTAATTCTCTTGTCCTTTTCTCCCTCTATTTGTGTAAATCCATTTATTGGAACAGTTTGTACGAAGGTGAGAATTCTGTCCATCAGACCCCCAACTAGCTTAATCCAATCTCCCATTTTCTTACAATTTATTTGGGTATTACTTGAATGAGAGCCCTGGGAAGGGAGCCTGGTCCTTCTTGGTGATGATCAGGAGAGGCAGAAGGTTTATGTTCAATTGGCGCTTGTCTGAATGGATGTCAATAAAAGAATCTGCTTCTTCCATTCATATGTACTGAGCATACATACCAAGTACACATTATTTAAAACTCACAAGAAAATGTACAAAGTTCACTTGTTTTATGGCACCAACAATAAGCTCTAAAAAAAGGAGATCACAAAAAACTTACCAGTTTACGATCAAACTTTACAGTTGATGGTCAATCAACCAAGCTTACAGTGCAAGAAATTAAATGGTGGTGCTACGCAGTTTAGAGGTAACTCCACATCTGATCTAGCAATAGTATCTTAGGCCATATTCAAGTTTTTTCTGATCAGCCAGGAGTTTCTGCAACCTCTTTATCACTGGACTAAGATTTTGGTTTGAGTACACTGATGTGGAATCTTTACCTTGTAGCTACAGATTCATAGCAGCTGAAAGCAAACCTATTAAAATGAATAGGCTTTACTGAGACTTTTGAGTGTTTTTAAAGGAGACCATTCAGACAGACACAAATGTTACAGAATAAATCAAGTCCCCCAGCTTGTTTTATATGAAGTTTAGGAGCTATGTAATAATAGTACATCATTTACCTACTTCAAAATGAAGTATATCTTGTATTTCAAATTCTATTAGACTGAAAATTGTAAACAGACTTCTGGTTTTTATTGTTGTAAACACATATGTCCCAGGCAATACAAATCTTGGTTTGTTCAGGAGCTGAAACCTAAAAAAAACTCATCCCCAGATGTCAGTTCAATACATGTCTTAAACATCATTCACTCTTACTCACACACACACAAAATACATCCTTAAAGGCTCACTCGTGACTAAGCACTTTACCAAATTAGGACAGTTCATTAGCCCTTAGACTTGCCTGAAAAGGTTTAGGTTTCCATATTAAACTTCATGAGACACTCTGTGGATGCACTGGGTTTATTTCACAGAGTCTTTCCCAGTTTTCAGCCCTAGCACCATGATTTGCCTCCCCAGATGGCCCTGAGCAAACTCCTCATGATCGGTGCCCAATGACACCTCCTAGTATGGTGTGCTGCTCGTCCAAAGGCACTTCCAGTACAGAATTAAGGCACCCTCCCATATGTTCCATAAGTGAAGAAAGTGAACTGTAAATTTGTGTCTTGTCTTGCACTGCGCTAATTTCTTCATGAGAACAAGCCTTCAGGTCTTGGGTTCATTGCCCTCCAATTTAGACATGTTCCTCCACAGTCTGGTCATTTTAACCTGAGATTGGAGGTGTCTGTCTTTTCACTGACACCTCAAGCCCCAAATGACTAGGCCTGAGCTTAACTACCCCAAAAGCCATTAGTTGCATCTTGTATCAACAAAATGTGTTCAGCGTGTGAACCTACAGTAGAAATGAGGTTTCTGATAATGTATCTAAAGCATGATGAGATCTCTAACTGAAGAGAATCACCAGTCAGGCATAGCCTCATTATTTTAAATACTGTGTGCAAGCAGAGATTAGCAACGATGCCATGGTATTTTGTATGGATGAAACTATACCAAATGAAAAACAGGTGGGAATCACAATTGCTTAAAGGCCAAAGACACAAAGTTGAATAGCATACTCTGATTTTTGGAAGAGACAACTGATTTGGGTTACCTTAAGCAGAGATGTTGTTTGTAAAACAAAGTGTTCACACTGTGACGAAGATCAGTTCAAAGGTGTGTGAAACAAGGAACTCCAGTGTGAGAAACATAATGTTCTGTTTCAAACAAAATCTGTAACGTTAAATTACATCAAAGCCTCTTCCAGGATTACTTTTTGTGAGAAAATCTTCAAAATATTTCTGCATCTGTGATTTGTTTCATTTCAAAGCTAACAAAATCCTAAATGTTTATAGCACTCATTGGGATTCCAAAGTGCTTCCTAAACATACCAGTGTGCAATTTATAGGTAGAGATTAGGTTTATAGGTTCAGAAACCACCCTGGCCTCTGAGGCTGATACATATCAGATGTAAAAATTTGGGTAGTACACCAAATGTACATGCTTTTCCCTTGGCCTACAAGTTCATAGACCATCCTGCTGCAAAAAGATCACAGCTTTATGTTATCACTGAAAAAGAAAGAAACAAAAAACCCAAACCTTTAATAGCTTGCATTCCTGAATGGTTGTAATGTCTCTTTTAGAACATGTGCATGGAATTATACCTACTTTTTGTTCCTCTCTTGGTTTCATTACTGACTTTCAGAATCATTATTTATTCTTTCTGACAATATGGGAGCATAGACACGACCCAGAAGACTCTCACAGAGTTTGTGTGCGGGATGCGAAATTGAGTTTAGGAAGTCTTTGTATTCAGAACTTTCAGACTGAGGTGTCCTCTTTGTGGTCATCCAGGTTCTCTGTGCTTTGATGGCTCCTTCTGTTAAAAGTAGGACAAATGATATGGCTTGTATTGTTAACTACACAGGCCACAGCAGTGGTAGGCAATCTCAAACAATTAATACAACTTAGAACCACCACCAAGATGTGCTTGTTATGGACAGTGACTGTCATGCCTATGCAGAGGGGTGAGTGATATTTTAGGTTGGGGGTGTAAGAAAATATTTTGAAATTGAATCCATCAGTCTTGTGGGATAGACTGCTTTTATGCACGCCCTCAGTATGTGAGTCTTTCATTTAACAGAGATTGATGATTCTGAGCTAGCCAAGGTTTTCTTTATAGAGGAACGGAGAAGAAAGGAGGGGATGAAGGGTCAGAGACAAGGAAAAAAGGGGAAGAGTGCTCAAAGTTGTCCTTTCTTTTTCTCTCATGGTCTTTTCTGCCTGCTCCTCTAAATGATTTGGATGTTTCTTATACACCAGAAACCCCAATAATGCTGTCAATAATCCTATTTTCTTCTATGTATAAGAAAATTGCAACTATTCACATTTTCTTCAGCAATTTAACGTATCTAGAAGATTCTCCATGAGTGCACTGAAACACTGCAATAACAGTGCTCTGTGTGCCACCCCAAAGAAGTAAAATATAGCAGCTGATATCTATCTGCGAAACGTTCCTCTAAACAGCCAGCACAGTACTACAAAAATAAGGTACTGGAGCATGTAATGGTATCATTCAGTTAATAATTCAACTGATAGAATGCTGTTCTGTTTTCTTCTGAGCAATACAAATGTATACACTGGTAGCTAGTAATTTTTCCCCAGTATGACTAAAAGCTGCTGTAATGATGTCACTGCTATTTTTTTGCTGGTTCAAACCTACCTTAGCACTTCAAGTGCGAGCTTTGTTTCTTTCCGACTTTCTTCAGTGATTGGGTAGAAGAGAAGTATAAGTAAACCTATGAGGATGAGGATGGCAGGAACTGCTCCAATGAGGATTTTCAGAGTGAGGATCACGTCCCTGGATTGTCTGCATATTCCTGGCTTGTACCCAGTAAACCTAAACCAATGGAAATTACAGTGGTGTGCATATGTCCAAAACCTGTAGACACTTGCTCATTTGAGAGTCTCCTGCTTGGATCACTCCTTTCTGCCAATGCTCTTTAAGACTCTTCTCCCGTTTTTCTTTCTCTCTTTCTCTTTCTTTCTTTCTTTCTTTCTTTCTTTCTTTCTTTCTTTCTTTCTTTCTTTC
>JAPSGF010000024.1:3903997-3918720 GCA_035772895.1 Perdix hodgsoniae | reverse complement strand
CCTTCCTCCCTTCCTCCCTTCCTCCCTTCCTCCCTTCCTCCCTTCCTCCCTTCCTCCCTTCCTTCCTTCCTCCCTTCCTCCCTTCCTCCCTTCCTCCTTTTCTTTTTCTAATACCCCTCTTTTTCTTCTCCTTCTCTACATGTTTTTTATCTTGTTTTTCAAACCTCATCTTTCAGCCATTTCATATAGCTGCATTATTTCTGTATTTTCTCATTATTGTACTGTAACATTTAACTGTTAAGAGGAGGCTGGAATTCCAAACAAGGAAATTGGTCTGATCTGCGACTCCTATTAATATTCAGCAAAGTATTTAGCCTCAGCTTTAAAAAATGCAAATAATCCTACCAATTTCAGCAGCAATTCTTAACCTTAATTTAAACACATACTTAAGCACGCTGTTCAACACAGACAAATTTACTCAAGTGCTGAGAGTTAGGTACACATTTACACTGTGTTGATACAGAGCTCTCATGCAGCCCCACAAGAGCTGATGTACTCAACTTCCCATTCTTAGTTTGCAGAATGAGTTTGTATTCCTCAGAACATTCACCTGTGTTCACCCACAAGCATCTACCTTGGCAAATTGTTGGGAGCTACCTGGAATGGAATAATGAAAGGGTTTATTGGTAAACAGCTAATTTGCTTGTTTTAAACTCTTCCTAAATAGTCAGTACAAACTAGCAGATTTGGTTTCAAGTTCTTTATTATTTTCCTTTTTCCCTTCAATTTTTTTCCCCTTTTTTTGAGGGGGGGGGGGGGGTATTGTGGCATCCTTCACAAACTTTGTCAAAGTTTGTTACAGGAGCAGCTGTGAACAGCTCATGCAGTAAGCCTCACCCAGCCTTCCTTCTGTCATTTTGGCTTTTTGGTTTTCAAATGAGAGCAGCAATTGCTGACAGTTTAATCGAGGCTGGGTTCTGGGATCTGATATTCTGCTGCAGATGAACTGATCTCCTTAGCAAAAACAAAATGAAAGAAATGTAAACATATGGAGTAGGTTGGAGGTGCCTGGTGAAAATTTGTCCTTTTCAAGCACCTATCCAAAATACCTGCCTAATTGCACAGTGATCAAATTGCAGAGTGATTTCTAATTTAACACTTTCTTCCACACTTAATAACGTTGATCAAAACTTTTGTCAAAATAAAACAGCTTTTTACAAATGAGGGTGTTTGTTGTTAGGATCTAAAACTCCTTGGCCAAAATGTTCAGCAAAGCATTGGCTGCTTCTTAGCAGTTTTTACTGCAGGCCCTGAAGCAAAATAGCCTGGTTACCAAAACCTTTCATGAAGCCAAGAGCTAAGTAACAATTCACATGATTTCACTTCCAGGGCAGATGCTGGGAGGAGAACAGAAAGCATCTTTCAGACTGATATTGATTAGGTTATGAGCAGGGCTGTGAGAAAATCTCTGTTCTTGACTCTGTTCAGCATTCAGTTCCCTAAAACCATGCAGGAATCTGGGATCCTTTCATGCAGAACAGGCCGCTAGGCTCCCTGAAATCACTGCAACATCTGCAAAGACTTACAAACTCATTTTTTGTAGACTAACCCAGATACAATAGGGATTGCTCGGAAAAGGTATATCCCTCATGGGAGACTTTCATCTGCTGAGCTTTCATATTCAGTTCTTTATTCATCTAAGCCACTACAATTTACAAAAGTAATTTGAGAAATGTAATGTCTAAAGGAAAGTCAGGTCCTTGTGAACTGAACTTGCTAAGGCAAGTGGCTGAATGCTCAGTGGCCTGACCTATTTGATAACAATCTGTCTTTAGTGGTCAGTCAACTAGAGCTGCTGGCACTTTCAGACTCAGGGCAAAAGGCAACTAACTCAACAGGGCAAAGGCAGAGCACTACAGAGTAGATCCATTAAATGAAAACACAGTGTTACTTACTCCAGGCAAGCTGCAGAAATTCCCAGGCCGATTCCTGCTGACATCTTGGTAAAGAAAACATAAGAAGAATAGAAAATGGTTTCATGTCCTTTCCTGTGAGGATTCTGCAGGCGAAAGTTATCAACAACATCAGGCAGCATCGACCTAGAGGGAAGCAGTGTAAGAGTAAAACTCAAGCTGAACACTCTTCTCAAAGTCCAAACTTAATGAAGGACACTCAAACCTCCACTTTCTAAGAGCTGACTGATGTAAGTAGTTATATAGATGAGAGAATCCAGTTCAAAATGTCTTACTGCTGGGCAAGAGGGCAAAAATCCTTAGAAGAAATGCATGGTCACATGTTAGCAAGTATAAGAACAATAGAGTAACTACCAGACACTTGTTGGGAGGGGACAGAATTCTTTAGACTGACTAATTCCATCAAAAGTTGTGATATTAAAATAATTTTTGACAAGCTAACAAAATTTTCTGAAGCCAATGGGGCTTATTCTCTCTTAAAAGAGAGAATCCTTCAAATAGAAGTATTGAATTTGGTGATTGGAAATAAGAATGAAAGCTGCACAAATGTCAACCGCAAAGTGACATTTTTTCCAGTATATTTCATTATTTGCTGTTGGAATAAAAGGCTTATGACCTGTGCAGAAAGGCATTTGTAGTCTGACAGCACATATTGCATTACATTTCCATGATTTCTTGGAGTTTCAGAGTTTTCAGGGAATTATCCAAATGAGAAGTGCAAAACAGCTCTTAACAATGGTCTTGCTGTCTGGTCAACTTGACCTGAACAATAATTATTCCATGTGGAAAAGAAATCTCCCATTCTTCCCTCATATTTTCAGCCCTAGAACTAACTAATCTCTGTTTCTTTCGTCCATATGGTTGTAGTATTTAATCCATAACGTAGGATTCCTCAAGAGAGATACACTGCTTGACTTTCTTTGCTACTTAATTGCTCAAGCATTAATTTGAGTACAACATCCAACTTCATCATTATTGTAGTTCTATTAGAAACCAGACCGAAGCAACTGATTTACTGTTATCACAACTTCAATAGCTACTTAGGCTATTGATTAATGTGGATACTTTTAAGTACAAAGAGCAGCTACAGTTACAATACAGGCATAATCCATTAACAACAGCATAATTACAGCCTTTATTATAAAAGCAAAAACAAATTACTGGAAGGGACTCTTGCCAAATCATGTCCATTTCAGAGGCAAATTCTACCCAGTACACTTACACAAATAGACACATATCCCTTCTCCACCTCATACGTAACATTTTCCTACCATGGCAACAGCAGAGATGCTGCAATGCTCAGACCAGAGACAAAGGCCACAAAGTAAGCCAGGATCGGGTTTGGAATGGTCACTAGCATGGCTGCAAAAGGGATCATCCACTGAGGAAGAAGAAAAAGAGCACATATAAATTACAGTATGCACTATTAAGTGTATGTAAATATGTAAATTGTTTCTTTCAAACTAGAAGATTGTCTTGTGAAATGGTACATCATACATAGCAAAGACTTCAGTGCTTCAGTATTTTGGTGAAATGATATGAGTCACTACAGTTACCCTCAAAATTAAACTAATTTGGGCTGCTCAGGATTCGTTTTCTGGCAGTACTTTAAACCACCAGATTTCTTCAACTTCAACTTGGGGCAGTGAGCTTACAGGATTGAAAATCCACCGTTTTAAATGCTGATGGAATGTAAGCAGCCCAGCTGTCACATATCCATCACATGCTCCATCTCCCCTGCCCTGAACCACAGGCACAGCACATGTAGAATCCAGAACCAGGGCTTATCTACAGGGCTTTTTAATGATAGGGGATTAGTTTAATATAAAGTATTTCAATCTTCTATAGTCGCAGCTAGGGAACTGAGGGTATGAGAAGAGCTTTCACAGGGAGTGATTCCCTTAAGCACTGCTATTTGCAGTTCTATATGATAAGTGATTCTGGGAGTCCTGGAGTCTAATCCATTATGTTTATGTTTTAAATGCATTTCCCATCTAAAGCATTTTCTCCTAACCTAAGGAGGCAGAAAATAACCCTTCCTGACAGCATGTTTCCAGCACAGACAGCCCAGTGTTGTGGCAAAATCGTTATTTCACCACAAGAGAGCACTCCAGCAATACAAGATTTTATGTTGCCTATAAGCAATTTTAGGACAGGCTTACGCTCCACATGGGGCCCCACTCAGAAACCGAAGGACTTAAACAAAATTACGGATCAATAACAATAATCGTTGTAATTTTCTATTGGCAGAGAACAGCAACCCATAAGACTGAGGTTGCAAAGCCCTAGAGTTTCACTCATGCAATGCTAGTGCAATCATGGGGGCACTATTCCTGATGCAATAAGCAGATAATGTGTCTTCCTCTTTGTAAAGCAAAAAATACTCTGCTACTGGCTCCCTGTTCCCTAGCCACAGCGCTGCTGCACTGAGTCATAAACAATATCCCACAGTTAACATGCATCTTCCATCCATTCACTGGCAGCACAATGGCAGGGGACCCCTCTATGATGTGGGAGGTGATGCTGACCTGTGTGACAGCACATGACGAAGGGCAGAGCAGAAAAAACTGCAGTGAGGCTTCACACAAAAGCGTGCTTCCATGCTCAACAGTGCTGCTAGATGGCATTCAGACAACGGTGCATGTTTGGTGAAATGAAAGACCAGAGAAATGTTTGGATTGATTTTTTTTTTTTAGTCCTCCAAAACCCAGAGATACAGGGTATACAAAAAGTTAGTCAGACATCCCTATCCCCCTGCTTAGGAAAGATTGCTTCTGGGTTAAAGTTAGTACTGAAAATTCAGTCTAGCATGACCCCCAGATTATTATCCATTATTACTTTTTCATGTAGGCAGTGATGAAGCTGAAATGAAGAATCCTGCAAAAAAGGCTTTAGGGCTTTGAGATCATAGAATTGCTCAGGTTGGAAAACACCTTAAAGATCATCAAGTCCAACCACAACCTAACCATACCACCCTACCTCCAACAACCATCTGCTAAGTCATGTCCCTGAGCACCACATCCAAGTGGATTTTAAATACATCCAGGGATGGTGACTCAACCACCTCCCTGGGCAGCCCATTGCAGTGCTTAAGAACCCTTTCTGTAACAAAGTGTTTCCTGATATCCAACCTAAACTTAACCTGGCACAACTTGAGGCCATTACTCCTCGTCCTGTCACCAGTGAGAAGAGACCAGCCCGCTCTTGCTGTAAGCACCTTTCAGATACTGGAAGAGAGCAATAAAGTCTCCCCTCAGCCTCCTTTTCCCCAGACTAAACAGCTCCAGATCCTTCAGTCTCTCCTCATAGGCCATATTCTCCAAGCCCTTCACAAGCCTTGTTGCCCTTTGGACCTGCTCCAGCACCTCCATGTCCTTTCCATACTGAGGTGACCAATGAGATGATTGGCTAAGGGATCATGTAAGTACAAGCAATATTTCCCTCTACTCTTTCACGTATCAGGGAACGATACTGGAAGAAAAAGGCAGATCAACTTATGAAGGCTGGTGTCACTGGCAAAATGCTGGTTTTTTTTTTAATCACGAGATGGTCTACATGGCATCATAGTGGTTGGCACCTGTTGGGCTGCACCTTTCCCAAAGACAGAAAAGGATTTTTATTCAAGAGTTTTCAGGGATGAATGAAAGAGATTTAAGCTAGATTAGAAGGGCAAAAGGAAAATAATCAGGCTCACTGGTGATAAACTATGGGACTCCTACCCCATAGCTAACAAGGGGACAGCGTGCTATAAGTTCCTCCTTTTTTTTTTTCATAAGGCAGTAGGTACATAGTAACACATTTGAAATGTTTCTACTCCAATGCATGCAGCATGAAGAATAAGCAAAAAGAGATAAAAGCTTTGGCTTGAATCAGAGCTATGGCAACAATGGTGCAGATGAGACTTAGTGGGAAGAGCCCACAGTGACTTCTGACACTGTGACTGGTGGCTACGATGGATGATTATAGGCTCTTCAGAAATGACACGCAGGACATGTGTGGTAGGGGTAGCACTGTATGTAATTAAGGAGTTGGACTGTATGGAGCTCATGATGACACAAGTGAGGGACAATATGTAAGGATTAAGGAGAGGATCTGGTTATGTGTTAGGAAAAGGTTCTTTGCCAGAGGAACACTGGAACAAGCTTTCCAGGGCAATGGTCATGGCCCCAAGCCAGCTGCAGTACAAGAAGCATTTGGACAGTGTTCTCAAACATTGGGTTTGAATTTTGGGTGGTCCTCTGTTGAGTCAGGAGTTGGACTTGATGAACCCTATGAGTCCCTTTATGGATATTCAGGATATTCTATGATTCTGTGAAAATCAAATGTTAGCTAAGATGAAAGGCAGATCTGTGAGGTTTATTGCTGAACAAACCTAGGCCTTAGAAAAGGGAAACACGTATGTGTGCATACACAGCGTCTTCAAGAATCTTTAATACTCAAATAAAGAGAAAGAGAGGTCTTTTGTTAGACATCTTGCCTAAACCATGATTCAACAGTTACCACATGCAAATTTTTTCATGAATATTCTACCTCCAGCCACAGAGACTTACTGATTGTAAACTCAATGCTTGTCCCTAACTGTTTGTCTAAATTGAACAAAGCATATGGAAGCAGAAGCCAATAAACTGCAGTGCAACATTTCTAGTCTGTGCACCAACCTGGGCATGGGAAGGATCTTGTTTGCTTATGACCCTATACTTTAAGGAGATTTAGTATTCGAACTTCTAGTCAGTACACAGTTGAGTGGTCATCTGGGGAATAACTGAAAAGAGAACAATACCTGGAGTGGGAAGCCATGATTCCTGTTGTCCATCTAGCTACCCTGCCTTCTATATTCTTTCAGGGGTTTCTTCAATACAGAACTGCTTTCACAGAAAAATGACTCCAGAGAAATTCAAATTCTTTTTTTTCTGGAAACTTATTTTCAAATTACACCTTATTTACACAAATTACACCTGAAAGCTGAGTAAGATTTTGGAGAAAAAAAAATTTCACCTGTCTCCTTCCCTTCCAGGAGAACATTCCTGAGTGACAACACAGGAGCTTTGAATGATATGATTTTGTTTTACAGTGAGTGAGAACAGATGAGTTACACAGATCACACAGGGTGGTAGTATAGGAAGCTCCTGTGATGCACTGCCAGACATAAAATCCATCACTGAGCACACAGAAAGCATTCACAGTCCCTTGAGAAATATCTACAAGGTGAAAGCCTTTTTTCAGTCCAACCCCTGCTTAGATCATAACACAGTCAAGCAATTCAACTGTAAAATTAAGTTAAACCATGTTTGCAGAGGTGCCAACAGGCTTTTCAGTTATGTTAAACTAAATTTATAAACCCAAGTTGGTTGGAGAAAGCATTTTTCATAGCCAAATATATGGAGGAGTTTTCCTAAGAAGGAAATCTTCATTCCCTGATCCACCTAATGGTCCAATACTGCTTTTGGCATTTGTCTTTGCTCAAATGTTAAAAATAAATGAGGATGGAACTTAGATTCCAGATGTCTACTTCAAGACACATAACTATTCAGCGTATTTGGAATAGGGGTTTTAAGGTTACTTCTGATTCTTTGAAAGTCATTCTAACACACAGATTGTAATTGCATAAAATGATAACTATTCAATTATATTCATTATTTGTCACCAGACCTAAACTTTTCAACTTTATTCAGAATTGACATATAACTTCAGGCTGGATTTTCCAAGTCTTCACACTTTGTGGTACAAGAGACAATTTCTTTTTTTCCTCTTTCATAAGTAATTGAAGGTAAACAGGGGAAAATGGGGAGTAACAGGCCTATACAATGGTCCATTGAGGATGATGACAGAAAATTGCTACTGTCTTCATGAAGGGAAGAATTTAAAATAATCCATCAGAGATGAGGACAGGCTCCCTGAGGTGGCTTTGTGGAGTTGTGTCAGAGTAAAACTAGGCTTCTTTTCTCAGGCAGGTCAGGTAATTTCCATTACTTCCCTAATAACTGTCCATTCCCAGTCACAGGGATGTGGGCACCTGTTTCTGCTTAGGCTTCTAGAGTAGGATGTGGAATAGACTTCTGTTTTCCTTTGTGACTGAATTAAAAATGCAGTCAGCTGAGCATCATAGACAAAACTTGTCTATGATTGTTGCCTTGTACAACAGATTACTTGAACAGATAGCCTGTCAACTTGAGTCAAAATGGATCTGAATTTATTAAACACCATTTGTGCACACTTCTGGGAGCAGTGAAATGCAGAGCTTGTGCAGATTATTAAAAATAATAATTATAAAAAATGCTGAGACCTAAGCATCTATTAATTTCCTGTAAGTTTCTCGTGAAAGCTTGGAATCTGTCTAAAATTTTGTGTAACAATTTTGAAACTTTAAAACTGAGCAAATTTCTTGTACCTCGAGGTCATAAACACACGAAATAATTCCTGACATGGCTCCACTTATCACAGTAAATGAGCACAAGATCGTTTTCTTTTCTCCAAGGATTTGCTTACCGAAATCCCACACGCTGCACACTTCTTGCCAAATCGCTGCAGAAACTTCTGCCAGAAGGGAATGCTCACAACTGCTGATACCTACAATTAACAGATAAAGAAAATCTGTGCTGTGCTTATTGCTACTTCATAGGCTTCATTGTCTTCATTGGCTGCAGAGTTCACCAATATCATTTTGTACAGTACATGATGGTCTGAAAAGCAGACAAACTTGCAGATTGCTCCCTCTCACTCTCCAAGTGGTTCGTCTGATTCATTCTTATATGCTACAAATGAAAATGATGTGAGAGGTTTTAACAAAGATAAATGTCAAAATACAGTAGCAAACTTCTCTTTTCCTAACGTAAGCCACTGCAGTTAAAGATACACAATCATTAAAGTCCAAGCATACTGTAAATATTTGTACTTTGTCCTGATGTCTTTCACCTCGTGAGTTGAACCTGACACATGATCATTTAATTAAGCCTTATCCCGCAGTACAGGAAGAAAGCTGAAGAGCAATGTATACTTATCTTGAAGTATACTTAGAGTACATACCCCAGCTTAGTCTATATATAAAAGACTTCTCATCTTTTCTAACTTTGTGCTAAAAAACAGTGAGATTGAACTAGCAAATAAAAATATAATAAAACAAACCACAACTCACCAAGATGGTCACCACCAAATACTGGAAGTGATAGCGAAGATCAGCTGCATGAGTACAGAATAGGACAAAGTTGCCCTGCTCTAGCTGTTGAAGATATTTGGTGACCGCCACCAAAAGGAGGAAGAGGAAAAAAAAAGATAAAAAGACGTCACACTCTGTACTGGCCAAACATAGCTGGGGACTGATTTATCAAACATAGGATTTGAGAGTTCTGCAACAACTTAAGCAGTCCCTCTCCTTTTATCACTGGAGCAACACACCAACAATATCAGGGCAAGCAAAAGGAAAGCCATGATTCTAACAGAGCATAAAAATGTCCAAACCAGAAACTGCCCTATGAAAAGATTCTATCTAAGGACTCTGTTCCCTACGCTGAAACTTCCTTCAGTTATGGTCACAGTCACAGCTGCAGACCCCCACAAAATTGTCCTTCCTTTTTCATAGCTCCTTCATAAATCTTTCACCAGAAGCTCTGATTCCCTAACAAGTCACTCTTCAACTGGAATTGTTCACATGTCAACTTCCTGTAGTAAAGTAGCTGCTGGTTTTGTATGCAGCTTTGGCTAAGGAGCATAGCTTTGGGTTAGGTGAACGTTCATCGGATGGGAGCTGACTGAATGGATGCTGCTTCTGTGCTGTACTCATACTGACTGAACGGATGCTGGAAGGACCTAGACCAAAGGGGCTTCCATCATTCATCTTCTCCTTGTTTCTGTTGCTTTTGGTGCCTGCAACTCCCAGATGTTAGCAAAAATGCTTCTATCATTTCTCACACTTGGGCCTCCAAGTAAAGGACAACCTTACTAACTATGCCCAAATTCATGCCAGCAGGAGACTTCAAGGCTTCTTTGTCAAGCAGACTTTCCAAGGAACGTAGTCATTCACCATGACTGCTGTTGAACACAGCACTGGTGTCTCACATGCTCAGTTTTTATCCTCCCTCCTGATACACGCTGTGATGTGTGGTTCATATGACTAAGAGTCTATTGACAAAAACATGGATATTACGTGCTTTTAAAAGAAAGCCACTTCAACTTACAGGTAATGACAAGTTCACATTAAAACTACGTATTTATTGAGTTGAATACAGCTCATGTAACAACCTTTAAAAGATCCCTGGACTTCAGGGAGTAAAAGTTTCTTACCAAGTGGCTTCACATTTTTTCTGCAGCTCCTCTCTATGGAAGGAGAGGATCTCCTGCATCATTTTGTAAAAGTCACATTCAACTGCAGGTCCTGATTTGAAAATCAGCTCTATCTAGCTCTGAAATAGCTAAGAATACCTGCCTCTGAACATCTAACTCTAACCTAATGCCTTCCATCACAGAATTCTCTACCAGAACCAGTTCAGCCACTGTCTGAGATCAGTCACCTACGCAAAGGAAAGGGGGCACTGGTTTAAAGTGGCACAGAAGAACAGACAGAAGAGCAAAAACACTCTCTAAGCAACTGAAACCACAGGAGACTGTAGATGGATAACATATAATGACCCAATCTGGGTCACTGGGACTAGTTCTTCACCTTTTATGGAAAAAAAATAAAAAAATAAAAACCCTTCTTTAAATGGTCGGGACTTTGGTTTTCCTTCTCGTTTGAATGAACCATCTCCAGCAGCATTGAATCCCAGACACCGAAAAAAGGCTCTGGTTCCCTGCTGATTTCTAGGGGAAGGTACCACCCCGTTGATCATCACCTCCAGACACAAGTCAAAGGTTATTTGCATTTTAGTTGCTTCAGACTCTCTCATGCTGGGACTGGAATGAGGCCAACATGCAGCCTTAGAGACTGAAGTTACCTGAACTGCTGTTGAGATGAGAAGAAATGAAGCTGTAAGTTTCACATATGGGCCGTGCTTCATGGTGAGTCCAAGTCCCTTGCAAAAAGGAATTGCTGTGTCTGAACTCAAGGCATAAGGATCTAAGAGGGATAGAATATTTAAAATAACAATCTTTTCCAGAGACAACTATGAAAGAATTATTAGCAAATCCAGGCATGTTTAAATATATCTTACCATCTTTTTCCTTCACTCCAAGGAAAAGAATGATAATTCCAAGAAGATATATACCTCCTATAACCCCTGCTGCAATCATATAGACTTTTGCCTTTGGAAAGAAAGAAGACATATTTAAAATGGTGATAAGAGAGTGACAAATCATTAGGAAACTTTCAGTCTTTTTTTCTGGTGAGTCATCTGCAAGTGAAGAAATGCTCATCTAAATAGTGCCAACTGTCTATCTTTTAATTCTGTGAGGAACATTCACTTCTGCAATTCATTTATAAACAACACCTACTTAAGGATAAATCCAGGAGGGGGAGAAAAAGAAGGTGTGAACAAAGGTCTACTGTGATGGCAACAAGAATATGAAAAAAAAAAGCTTATGTTGAGACTAGCTATAGACATACACAGACATCTGTCAAAAGCACACAGCATTCATAGAATGATTCTGGATTATTGTTTTTTTATTTTATTTCAAATCTTGTTGACCTTTCTACACAGACCCGAAACTGTGTCTTCATTCCGAGTGGGAAAGGCTTCTGAGCTGATGCAAACACAACTATTACAGTTACTGCATTTATACATAACAAGAAAAAAATCTTACTTTAGGCTTTAATACATTTTAGAAACCACATTTTAATGCTGATGTTTTGAGAACACGATAGCTTGCATGCTTGTTTTCCCAGTTAGGTAGTGAAATGCTTAAGCAAATTCAGAAATCTTTGCTTTCTATTAAGCCAGGTGAAAAAGCCCTCCACGGTTACCTCCCACACAAATCATATTTATTGTTTCTGACTGTGATTATATTGACTCTTGAATAAAGCTTTACGATTTTATTTTGCTTTAGTTTTCTGTAATAATTTAGTTTTTATTATGAAAGATAAAATAAGTGCTGGTTTTAGAGCTTTTTGACAAAGATTACTTGATAGGAAAATTGAATTCCGAGTGATCAGTACTATGTTGCAAAAGGCAGGATCATAAATCTAGGAACAAAATGGTAAATAGGCGTGCAGCCACAAGAATGTACTCCCAAATATGAAGTCGCTCAGTGTAGAGGCAAAGTTAGAGAGATGAACCACGTCAGCGTTTCAATTAGACAATCTTCAAGTGCTTGTTTACACAACCTTCAAGATGACAACTTTTGTTAAAGTGCTTACATTTCAGAAAGGGACATGGGGAAATGAAGAACGGGGTTGTATTTCTTTATTTGGGGTAAAGATATTTTGAAAATCAAAACTATAACATAGTCACAGACTACATTTATACTGCTGGCTATGGTTTGTACAGACTGCAGACTACAGTAGTGCTGATACTTGAATTAACTTAAACAAGGTAAAAAGAAAATAGCCTAGACAGGACAGAAGGAGCTAAAAAGGATAATCACAGTGATTTGTTATGAAATCTGTATTTCATATCTAATCATTTGTTAATTTGCTTGAAGCAATTGAACTAAATGCTTTCTTTCCCAGGTCTTAGCTACGTGTAACTCAAGCCTTACTCACCCAGACTACTAAGGATTTTCTTGGTGGACCAAATAAGATTCCCTGACCCTCAACAAAACTTGTTAGCTTATATCAAAGTCTGTGTGTGATTTGTAGTAGGAAAGATCTGTTCCTCTAAGCTGTGTATTTCATTTTGAAGTTCTATATAGAAACAACATTAGGAGAGCTTAGATGCAAAATAACTAGTTCTTTCACTTCCCTTTTTTAATAATGAGCAAAATAACTTCAGTCATTCACAAGGTCTGCCTTTAAAAGAAATATGCTCTTGAGCAACTAAGCATCAGTCTTTGTGACAAAAAAGATTAGGGTCATTCTCCCAAATGGCTCTAAGAGAAATCATCAAGATTTCACCTCTTCTAAATATAAATAGATGTGTATATATGTTCATAGACCCTATCCATTCCTTAACTTACATATGATTGTCCACTACTCATACAATCAACTGCACGTTCTGTTTGCACATCATGTAAATGAAAGGCAAGTGCCCTGTTATGCCATGTAAAGAAGCTCTCTTGTGTGTGTTGGTGGCCAGGCATGCTCTCATAATACAATGAAACTGATGTCAGGTCATGCAAACGGCAAAAATTGGGATTCTCACAAAACAGGGTAGAAGGGAGTGAGGCAGGTCGCCAAAGCACTTCATTTACACTATGGCTTCTGCCCACACCTGAGGGTTTTCTGGGGAAAAAGGGTAGCAGAAGACAAGGAGAGAACAGAGCCTTTCCCACAGAAAACAGCTGGATACCATATACCAGACCATTCTCAACCATGGGGCACTAATCTACAAAACTTGAGAAGGTGACACACAGAACAGAGGGAAAATTAATATAATATAATATAATATAATATAATATAATATAATATAATATAATATAATATAATATAATATAATATAATATAATATAATATAATATAATATAATATAATATAATATAATATAATATAAATATTATATAAAATATAATATGTATAATATATATATATATATATATAACAAAATAACCAACCAAACATACAAAAAAAAACCAAAAACCCAAAAAACTCACGAAAAATGAACACTTGCATGCATGTAAATAGGGAAGTAAAATGAGTAAAATAAAAGAAATAAGCAAACACTCAAATACTTTTTATTCTTTGATTAAGTAAGTTTGCTAAACAGTATTTTAGGATAGTGTTAAAGCTGTAGAAATAATGTTGAAAGGAGGATATAACCCAGAACAGATCCGTAAAACGGCAGTATCTTTAATTAAATTGACCCATACGGTTGGGGGAAAAAAAGACAGAGAGACAACCTTACAGTCCTACTTTTTCAGATCTGAAATAGAAGCAGATCTGAAATGTTTGTCTGCCTAAATGCTTCTGCATTGTTTCTCAGTGTTAGGAGTTAGCTGAATTAAAAGTATTACTTCCACCTACAAACTTCTACTACTTCAGACTTAGATTTTTTCTTTCCAAAGAAAAAAAAAAACGCCTTGCATTGTGAAGCTTCTTCCTCTGTCTCTTTTTTATGTCCAAAATCACAGGAAAGAACATGTGGCTAGAAAGAAAATAAATCAAAATCATATTTTTTTTTTTCTTGAAAGCCACTTAGGAGATTTGAAAGTGGAAGTTGGTCATTATGGCATAGAGCAGATTCAGAGGAGTCTGCTGTGCAATGAAATTCAGCTTGCTCTGCAACTCCTCAAGCTACTTGTCTCCACAATACACAGATCTGTAATAGCACAGCAGTTTTCCAAGCAAGCCATTGTCCACTAGAAGCTAAAAAGGAAGAATGATGTCCTGTGTCTTGTTAAAACATGCACTAGAAGTTACCTAATGAGCAGCTTCAAACACATTTTAATCATCTATAAAATGGCACTGCCACTTAGAAAAGCAGCTCAGATCTCCCCAGTCAGATTCTGAAATAATTTAACAGAGAAGACGTCCAATGGTCTGTGCCAACAAAAAGAGAATTAGGAGAGAGCAGTGTCTGAGATGGGGGGGATGCACGGGTTGGTCACCTTCCTGTGCTGGTGCCAAGGTATGCAAATTCAAAGTGTTTGTGAAATGTCTTTAGCTTGTGATTTTCCTCTTGCTGAAAAATGGTGCAAAAGCGAAAAGTAGTGATTTAAATACAGTGAGCAGAGCGCTGGCTACAAATACATACATCCTGATTTTACAAATACATACATCCTGATTTT